>NQII01005697.1:116305-150989 GCA_002778355.1 Clitarchus hookeri | reverse complement strand
ATGCACACCAGCACAATATTATATAGTCCGACAGGTACAGTGATAAGGGCCGTCGTTGCTGACGTCACTTGGGCAGCTGAGCATAAAATGTGAACCATTTACATTTCCAACGTTGTCAAGCTTACCCAATACATTATATTCCCGTATGTTGCTTCCTTTGAGGGAAGAGTTATTTTTTTTGCCGATGAGTTTATTAAGTAGATCAGATGTTGTATTTCGGAATTTCATGCACAGCGGGACCTTTCCATAGACCTTAAACACCAAGTTTGTATGACGTGAATAAACTGCGCAGCGAAGCGGCACAGGAGACGTAAACGAAGTGGTGTTAGGAGGCAGTTGCGGCGTGACAAGCGTGCAGGTAATACGTGGTAGAATGTTCATTCTAGCTGCACCGTAGCCACTCTCCGTGTCTCAACATTGGACTGTTTTTCTGGAAATAGCACTACCAAAAGCAAATTGGACAGGATTTGAAGTTAGAACACTATTAATGTAAGCAAGTGTTTTGAATTTGTGCACTTTCTGTAAACTAGTTCTAATGCAACTAGAATGTAATAAAGTACTTTACTCGNTTGAATTTGTGCACTTTCTGTAAACTAGTTCTAATGCAACTAGAATGTAATAAAGTACTTTACTCGTATGAAAGGGCAAGCCTGTTGAAAATTCGAAAGTAAACAAAGCAAATTAAATGCTGTTCACGGTAAATGGAGCACTTTTGAAAGCCCTGCTTAAGATATGCTCGTATACACATTGTGAATTCTTCCTTTATATGTATAATTAACATTGACGTGGGTCGCATCCCTTTATTCATGCGTCGATCAAGTTAAACTTTGAAATTATTAGCAAAGTATATATTTTACAAATTTGCTAATTCTTACACTCATATGAATAATAAAAAAAAAGCTAAAGAAAACATTTCAGTTATCACAAATGTTCACCTTGAAATTCTTAAAATTAAAATTCAACGCTAAGACGTGGAATTACTTCCTCCTCAGTCGTTGCCAACTTTACTGGACGCAAGACAGCCAGTGCGCCCATTAAAATACACGCAGGCAGGGGCAGTGACACTTCTAAAAGGTTGGTTTAAAAAAAACTCACTTTATCGTGAACAGCCCTTATCAGTGTTGACCACGTGACTTTGGCAGTTGTATGGCGACGGGGAGTCAATGTTGGGGGCATGCGCAGAAGACGAAAATCGGTCCAGCTCGTGTTTAGTCTATGGTGTCAAGCTGGGAGCGTAACCGGGATGCGATGAGGCCTCGGACGGGACCAGAGGCAGGTTGGCACAACGGGCCCGCTTCCGCTCGCAGTCCGTCATCGTGTTTACCGTGGTGATGATGCCGGGGGCGGGACCAGCGGTTTCGGAACGTCGGGATGCTGGACGACCGCCAACGTGCCCGCCGGCCTGCGCGTCAGCGTCAGCATCCCGCCGGCAAGAGAGAGCTTCGCGTCTGCAGCGTTGTCACTAACTTCATATCACCCTGCATCAAACTCACAGAAGTCTATCCTCGCAAACTAACAACTACCATACTTTCCCCCGCCCTAATTCAGCTAAAGGAATATATAGGCTTTCACGTAATTTGCGCATATTGACTGCACCACACGAATATTTGGTCAAAACTAAGTAAAAAATACTCTGTGGTAAAAATGCACATGACCCTTCGTTTATGAGATATACGACATGAAAGGTCAAGAAACCATTTTAGCAAACATGTGGTATTTTAATTAGATTAAGGTGAGGCGATGTGGCAATGCTGCAACTAATGTGTAGGTTGTAAGGCTTACGGTAAGGGAACGAGCTGAAATCAGTAGTGCCAGAGACCATGGAGTGAACATGCAATGAGTACTGGGACATGGCAATGGCCAAGGGTGCATCCGGCGGCCAAACTCCGTGCATGCTGCATGCATCAAATGTGCGAAAAAGTGCATTTCTATGGACAGAGCAAACTTCGAGTACCTGTAATGACGTTTCGACGATTGATATGCTGATGCTGTATGCTGTGTTTAACGTGAAAAAAGTAATTTTTCCTTATATATATA
This sequence comes from Clitarchus hookeri, assembly GCA_002778355.1. NCBI lineage: Eukaryota > Metazoa > Arthropoda > Insecta > Phasmatodea > Phasmatidae > Clitarchus > Clitarchus hookeri. The sequence goes on along the minus strand of NQII01005697.1, from coordinate 148,952 downwards.
TATATATATATATATATGTAATACTTCTTTCCATATCTTCGATTTATTTATCGATTAGTCGCGCGAGAACACGAAGTCTGGAGAATGCCTTAGTGTGTGTATGTGTATGTGTGTATATATATATATATATATATATATATGTGTGTGTGTGTGTTTGTGTGTGTGTTCCCATTCAAGCAACTTCCTTCTTCGTTTCTCGCCATACATCATGTAATTGTCTGGGATCTTCGTCTTATTTTGTATCCTTTGTCATCTTAGGATGATATATGTTTTATCCGCCGTTTTGGATAAAGTTTACTGCGGATATTTTATTTCGCGACGTGGTAATATTATTTTGTGGTTCCCGTCTTTATCAAAAGTGTTTGTGTTATTTTAGCGGTTTGCGGCATGGGCCGATTATCTTGTGGCCAGCCATTTCATCCCGAGTGATGTGATGTGAGCCGTACACCCATTCATGGGATGGCCGTTTTGGCCATGATACAATTTCTTTCTGCCGTCACACCGCAGTAGATTCTAAATCTATTAAGTTAACAGTTTTTAATTTTTGTGGGTTTCGCCTGCTGCATGGCCAATGGGTGTGCTCCGTCCTTTCCTGTGGACTGAAAGTAAAATTTTTAACTAACTAATTTTGGACATTTCAAGAACGAAATTTTTTTGTCTTCAACAATTTCTTCTAAAAAGGAAAATAATTTGTTGTCAAAATCTAAACAAAAGCAAGTAAAATAATACTCATGTTAAAAAAAACTTAATATACTCATGTTACAAAATAATTGATATATTTATGGCGATAAAAGTAAAATACTAATGTTGTGGCGAAAAATGTTTTAAATAGATCTATAAAGGTGTTTAAAAAAAAAAAAAAAAGATTTTTTTAAAACTTTACTTGCATCCTTACCATTGTCCTGGTAATATATATAATCATGTCAATTTTTTAACTGTCGAGTTGTGATTGATAAATTTGATTTACACCATGAGTGTACCTATTGCTTATTCATGACTTTAATGTAATAAGTAAAACAGAAGCATGCCCCTCTAATTTGCTCTCTGTAGTATATCCTAGTCTGCCTAGGAAACTAGGTCGAACCTTCCATTTATGTGCCATCTTTTGTTAAGATGACATTGCCTAAGGGTGCCCACGTTTCAGTCGGGAAGGTTGTACATATCACTACTGTACCCTTTCTGGGAAATGTAGGGGTAAAGTCTATTTGCTGTTTCTTAACACTTTTTGAATCAAACTTTTTAAAAATCGTCCTATGTATGATGTGTTTGGTTATTTCCTAAATATGTAATGTATGAAAAGAGTTTTATTCATCTCTTAGCATAGAAATACTTCATTATTGTTAATTAGAATTTTTAATTGTATTTCATTCTTAAATTATGTTTTCATCCATAGTTAATATGAATAAAAACAAGGGAAAAATAGGTGTGTTGGTAATGCGTAGTAAGAAATAGTTCTTTTGGAAAGCATTATTAAAGTGAGTGCGCACAAATGCGATGCATTGTACCTTTTGTGTGATTTTCTAGACTTGATTAAGCTGACATGAAACGGAGGAATGCCTTGAAAGTGTAACGTTATTATGACGTCAGAAAAGTTGGAAGTAACATTGAATGAACTATGTACGTAATCCTTTGGGAAATCTAGCGGCATAAATTGTTAAGAGTATGTAAATACACAGAAGCTTATTAGCGTGGCAGTTACTTTGTTGTGGGTATACCCATTCTCTGATTGGCTGTGCCAGGCTCTCGGAACGGGTCTTCCGTCTGTTTCGCTACCACCACATTCTGCGAAAGTTTCCCCACTGGCTGGGCAGCCGGATAGTGAGTAGATTACCACGCGCTGGTTGGCGAACGGCGTTAAATCATTTTGTCGACCAGTGACGCCATTTTGCTGACGTTTAAGGCTAAGAGTTTGCGGCATGAGAACCTGTGGTTGCAGAGGTTAACTCTGTTTTTATAGGTGCGGTGTGTCCGAGCTCCAACCGCACGCCGGGCCAAGCGGTGTCAAGCGCCGGCCACAGCGCGCAGGGATTCCGCCATTTAAATTGAGAGACGAACCTGCCGAACACTAGACGACCCAACAAGAAACAGTTAACAGCTGGGCGGAGACAGGCAGAAACAAACAGCCAATGACTTGAGTGTGCTTCGGGCGACACGGGCATATGCGTCTGGTGTCTCGTTGCCTTTGCACACAATGAGATAAGTCGTCTCACCGATAGAGCGCCTACGGAAATTTCAACGGGGACATTATTTTATTTCTTAATGCTAAAGGAAAAAAAAAAGTATAATTCGTGTCCGGAAACAGTACAGCTCATATTTTTGCACCTGAAATTTCATAACCATATACAACGTGTATCTAAAACATACCCAAAGATTGATAGGTTATTCTTGAGGTGGAAATAGAAACATTGAGATAGGCACCCATGTTCCAGGTCAAATAACAAGAGCGGTAGGCGCTTCCAAAGTTTGATAAAAAATTATCACTTTTTGTTATATTTTGGAAACTGCTTGCGAGACACAAAAAAAGTAATGGTTACTAATTATTTAAACCGTAATCGTTAATAAAGTGAATGTCGTGCAGAAGTAACTCACCTCCATCATGTTGAAAGATGGTGTTGCCAATCTTATTTCTGCAAAAAAAGTAGTGTGGTACAGGAAAAATTCCCTATTTTTGACTAGAGATTATGTAATGCCTGCAAAATTAGTACCATAAATGCCTTTCGCAAAAATTACCTTACTCTCACCCTTTTCGAGTAAAAATTTACATATTTGATTTCACAGAGAAGTGTTACTGCCTGCCAGGTAGGCAACCAGTAAGGGCTAGGTGTGCGCCGCGCCGTAATGGTGTGTGGACATTACGTACAGGTGGTTTGTGGTGGAACTGTGTCGTAACTTGTTTCGTCTAATAGCGTTTCTAAGGGACACAAAATATTGGTGTGCGTCGTGGTTTTTCCCCACTCTCATTAACAGCACTACAGTTCCCCTCTCTAACAGAGAAGAAGATTGTAGAATAAAAACCATAAATCCATGTTGCATGCATTCTACTACAAGTCTACATAGCGAAGTATACGAGCTCAGAAATGACAGACGTGGTTCTGCTTTACGGTGAAGTTACAGGTAATGCACGAGCTGCTGCACGATTGTACCATGAGAGGTTTCCAGAGCGGTGGCAACCTCCTCACTAGACCTTCACAATTGCCAGTCAGAGACTGCGTTAAACCGGCACGTTTAAGGCATGCGATGGGTCTGGTCACCCGAGGAATGTCCGTACACCATTTGTGGAAGGGAAACCTGTCAACAAGCACCCGTACCATTGCGCACGGAATGGACGTGTCCATTCCGATGCATGCCGTGCTATGCACAAGCAGCCTGTCTGCCACGTTCGAAAGGTGCAGGTATTGAGACCAGCAGATTTTGCTCCTCGATGTGATTTTTCGCAGTGGTTTCTGCAACACTGCACAGTAGTTCCTCGTTCTACTTCCATTGTGTTGTTTACAGATGAATCGACATTCACGAGAGATAGTTATTTTAACGGCAGGAACAGTCACATGTGAGACGACACCAATCCTCATGCAACCACTATCACAGCCAACGAGNACGGCAGGAACAGTCACATGTGAGACGACACCAATCCTCATGCAACCACTATCACAGCCAACGAGTGCAAACTTTCTGTGAACGTCTGGGCAAGAATTGTGGGTGATCATCTCGTTGGGCCGTACTTGATGCCGCAACGAATGACTGNCTTTCTGTGAACGTCTGGGCAAGAATTGTGGGTGATCATCTCGTTGGGCCGTACTTGATGCCGCAACGAATGACTGAGCACATGCACTGCAAATTACTGTAATTCACATTGCCAGAGTTCCTCAAGTATGTGCCGCTCGCGGTCCGGCAACGTATGTGGCTTCAACACGACTGTGCCCCTCCTCTTTCCACAAGAGCTGTACGTGATCACTCAACGTAGAATTTCCAACACGGTGGATTGGAAGAGGCGGGCCTGTTGCGGAACAAGTACTCTCTCCAGACCTTAATACGCTAGACTTTGTCCTGAGGGGGTTCTGAAAGGCTCTGGCGTACGACACACCAATTGAGTCGGAGGAAGATCTTTTTGCCATGGTTATGGCTGCCTGTTACAAGGTTAAAGATATACAGGGTGTTTTCGAAAGGGTACGCCAGTTTTTCATACGCCGAATTAATTGTTGCAATGAGGTTGCCGGCCGCCATTTGAAACACTTGTTTTAAAGTTGCTTATGATGGTACGACATTAAACTAGTAGTGCAAGAACTTCCATTTCTTGTCTGATTTAGTTACTCCTAACAGTGAGGAAATCCCACCGAACTGATATTTGTGCAGCTCACTAACATAAGGCCACACACGCACAGTTACGTGAAACTCATTCCACTACGGCGCCGTGCACAGACAGCCATTATTGGTTGCCTACTTGGCAGGCAGTAACACTACTCTGTACAATCAAACAAGTAATTTTTACCTGAAAAGGGTAATAATTAGACAATTTTTGCAAAAAGAATTTAATTTTGCTATTTTTGCAGGCACTTCATAATCTCTAGTAAAAAGTAGGAAGTTTTTCCTGTGCAATACTATTTTTTTTGCAGAAATAAAGGTGGCAACACTCCTTTTCAACATGTTAGGGGTGGATTTCATATGTACGAAATTCACTTTATTAATGAGCACAGTCTAAATAATTAGTAACAATTCCTTTGTTTGTGTCCCGCAAGCAGTTTCCTATATATGAGAATAAGTGATAGTTTTTTCTCAAACTTTAGAAGCGTCTACCGCTCTTGTTGTTTGACCTGGACCATGTGTTGCCTATATAAATATTTATATTTTCACCTGAGGAATAACCTATCAAAATTTGTCGGTATGTTTTAGATACACGTTGTATATCTCGAGTACACCAGTTTGAAGGATTTATTTCTAAGCAAAATAACTCCAGAGAATAAACAACAAAATTAAAATGGTATACAGACTTACTAGAACAATTTCTTATATTATTTTTGTAAACAGACAGTACGTAAAAATATTGGACACTTTTAAAATCAAACATTTTCCACCGAAGCTGTAAGCGCCTTTCTTTGCCAACCTCGGGGGAGAAGCAGGGGAAGATAAATGATACGAGATCATTGACCTAGAACTCTGTTCTTGTAATGTGCTAAATTGAAGCTCAAGAGCGTAAAGATTTTTCGGAAATATTCTCGTACGCACATATGTTGTAGAGTATGGTATAATTATATCGCAAACCGAGAAGTTAACTACATCAAGTACTAACATCAAAGCTCTAGTTGACAACGGCGTGTTATGAACAGTTGCAAGGTAAGATGTGTTTTGCTCTGTCCTATACCTAATCGTTTGATGTTTACACAGCTGCCACTTAAACATAGTAGTGCATTTGACGTCACAGCTACTGTGTATTGGGCACCTCGCCGCTCACTCGCGAGTGACCGCAATACATTCTGTTTCTCCTGGCTCCTCTCTGGTTACTAGTTTCTTCTGTGTGCGCTGAGTGTGAACAGCACTGAGAAATTACCAACTTACCTTGCAACACTTCACCACACGTGACTGCTTGTCGAAGTAAATAATGTCGTTGAAGGAAAGTCTTCAGTTATTGACTGAGTCGTACTGCTAAGGTCGTTTATTTAGAGGGCGCGTGTCTGAGATGGCGCTGTAAATTTTCTGGAAACGAAGTATACAAAATGACGGTTGGGAAGGTCGTACACACACTAAGCGTACTTACTATCTGCAACGCTGCAGAAGAATGGAGACATGATACAGTAAAAAATTGCTCGGATATGTTCAGAATGGGTACAGCTGTCGATATTTCCACTCTTGTAGTGCGAGCTGAACCTTTAATCTTTGACTCGGTGTTCATAAATTGATTCGTGCTTGATGGTGGGTAAGAGCAACGTCATTCCGGCTGCTTTTCCTAAGCATCCATCGGGAGTTTATAGACTTAGAGAATTTACTCCTTGGATTTTGACGTGATAAATGAATATGGTTAAGTAAGTACAAAGTGATTTTAAAATTTCTGAAGTTTTAACTTTACGAATGTCACAAGGAAAGTTCTGTATAGTTTTAAAACCAAAAAAGTAAAATTTCACTAGAATTTAATGGATTTCCCGATAAAAGAGAAAGTAGCAATGAGTCGTTCGAAGTTGAAGGCCATTTTGATGATGTCTTCGGATATCCAAGAAGTGGTAGTAGTACGCCGGGTTCACAAAAACAAAAGATAGATAAAAATTTAATTATTAACTAAATTTTCTCAGGGCAGTGCGAATGAAACCGTATGGTCTGTAGTAAACAGGTGCATTTTGTACCTAGAAAACACGCGGGTATATACCGACAAACTGGCTGTATGGCAATTTTCAGCAAGCAAAATCGTAAGTGTTTTTCATCACACAGCATATCCTCGTAACTCGGCCTTCTGCGAGTTAACGACTTTCGAAAATCATGTTCTTCCTAAATAAGAAAACTTATGTTATAAATTGTACCGTTGTGTGCGTACACAAATCTTAACTAAATGTAACAAATTCAGTGTTAAAATATTTAAAAATTGCTCTTTATATATAGTATTAAGTAATCGAGTAATATCTTTTATCGCGGCCAAGTCAACAAAAGGCGTGTCAGTGAGTATGTATGGTGAAGTACTCTCATCGTCAAAAAATAATTGCACCCAAAGGAAGAAACATACAGGAATGACACATGCTGAGTATGTGTAACAATGTGAGACGTGCAGATGATTCACGTTTCACGCTCGGCCACACAAGTGAGGTCAACAAGCGTGGACCTTGTCTCTTTACCTCCCTGACTAAATAACATCGTTTCGGTGTGCATACTTGTGCTGTTGTGTCGGTTGCACCTCTTTAAAGTGAAGTGTACCTCGGAGAAGAGTTCTACAGTACTTCGAACTGTCGGATGCGTTCGAGAGGGGTCGCATCGTAGTACTTTGGGAAACGAAATTGTAATTTCGTTGCATTGCGAGCCATACTGGCACGCACACACAACGCTTAGAATCAGGGAGACCGTCACAAACCACACCGAGGGAGAACCGTCAGATTGTTTGATATGCGTGTAGTTACCCAAACGCTATGATTGCAGACATTCCGCGAGCAGTGACGCCCACACTTCAGCTTCCTATGAGTGCCAGTACCGTTGAAAAACAGTTGCACGACGCAGGGTTACATGCATGCAGACCATAACGATGGCTGCCCTTAACACCAGATAAACGTCTCCACAGACTGCAATGGTGTCGTGACCGACTATCATGGAGCCATGCAGAATGACAGCGGGCAAGCTTCAGTGATGAGTTCCGCTTTCGTCTTGGTGGCCACGACCAACGCACCTGTGTGTGGGAACAACGTGGGCAGCGCCAAGACGAACGATTTATTGTCACAAGTTACATGTCCATACCGCAATTGTGGCACTTTTTCGTACGATGCCCAATCATCGTTAGTTTTCATCACGGGCAATTTGACAGCACAGTGGTACGTTCAAGAGGTTCTGCAATTATATCACTGCTGTCTCAAGAGCACGCCTTGAAGCCAAGGATACTCTGTTACGACCAGACCCATAGTCAGACCTATCTACAATCGAATCTGTGTGGAATGCTATTAGTTGCTCTACCGATACTCCATCCCTATCCTAAAATCCGCAAGAACTGCATGGGATTGACTATTACCGAACACAATTAGGGACCTATACAACTCTATGCAGCTAAGTCGGGTAGAATGTGTTCGGAAACATGACGGCCCGACTTAATACTACGAAATGTACAGTGGTTCACATTAATATTCGGCCACCGATGATTATCGCAGTTTCATGCCCTTATGTTAAATTAGAAATGAAGATAAACATAAAACATATTGCACAATCATTCTTGTGTGCTATAAATGAAATGCAATAGTAGCCAATAACTGAAATGAGCAGTGTTAAGTTAATGAAACACAACATTTTGTCCTCGCGTGCTTCATAAGTACGCCACTTTAAGATTTGGCCAGTTGTGGTGGACGCGTGGCACAGGCATGATGCACATTGCGTTCGTACCCCGTGTCATTCCCTGCAAGCTCTCTGCGCTGATAGGTTCTATTGGGTAGCTCTGTTGGCTGCGTCAGTCAGGAAAATGGGACGTAGGGCAGGAATACAACGTTTGAACAGCGGCAGCTGTGGAGGTAGTATTATGATCTGGGGCTGTGTATATACAGCAGGTGCTGGAGAGGCTGTACGTGTCGATGGAACAATGAAAAAGGAAGACCATCTCAACACCCTGACAGCAAACGTACACAAGAGGGATGATAATCTGGGCATTAGAAACNAGTGCTCTGATAAAACATGTCGATCAAGAGCAACTTACGCCCCATGTCCCATATGTTAGGTTCTTGACCATGCCAGGAATCAAATATTGCTGCAGGTGAAGCCTTCCAGGGACTATCCTCTTATATTCCAGAGTGAATATAAGCACGAAGAGACATCGCTACAAATTTGCATGAAAATAGCACGATCGCAGTAGAAGCCAGGAACTTGAAGGAGGGGGGGAACGTGTGCGTATTTGGAGGGCGAGTTCTAGATGATGGCGTTCCCGCAAAGTTCATGCGTCATCCTCCGCGTCTCCACTACTTTATGTACTTTGCGCTCACCTGGGTCAGGATCGCGATGATAGGGCGCTAAGATAAACGAGCTCCCCCGTTGTTGGCAGGTAAACTGACCAGCCCCCCCCCCTTCCCCCCGCCCGGAGACTTCAAAGCCACTGTTGCGGCCCGCCTCAAACGGCCTCGTCAGATGACGCCTCTGATTCAGGGGGAGCAATGTAAATGTTTCCGTTCGTGTGGGTAAATATTTACCTGGCTCGTCTGTGAGTGGGTGGCAAGGGAGGGGGGATCAGCGCGAGATGGGAGTATTTTCGCGCACGGCGTGGCTATCTAATTCGGGGCGGGAATGCGCTGTGGTGCCCGCGTGCCGCGGCAGATGAAGATGGCGGTTTTTAGCGTGGATGAAGTAGTGCTTTCTTCCCCTGTGGCAAACAGGAATGGCAATCGACATGGGGTGTAAAATGAAAAACCAATTGAGGGAAATCCACCTAAAGCGAAACGCTCCGAGATCGAAACTACGATCTGGCAACCTTGGACCAGAGGCTTTACATCGCGGGAACTTGACGAGAAATTACATCAAGCACACAAATAAAAAATAATTTTTTTTACTGCAACACAAGGACAAGTTCTACACGCGAAATACAGGGAAAACATTAACGCAGACGTTAATGTAAACACGCTTGGTTTGTGTGATGAAAGAGATCTGTCTTGCTTTAGTTACAATGACGCAGTTTTACGTAGTATAAGTTGCTGTCGAACAACTTTCGTGCGTTTTGCGGTTTATGCATTACAGACTGCCAAAAAATTCGCAATAATGACTTACAGTCAAATTTCTTGACAATTTTTAGTTGTTTTATAATTGACGTACACAGATAATCGGACATAAATCATAATCAATGTCATGTCAAACTTGCCAGCAAACGCGTAAAATTATNATTGACGTACACAGATAATCGGACATAAATCATAATCAATGTCATGTCAAACTTGCCAGCAAACGCGTAAAATTATCTAAATGATACTAACAGAGTAGATACAGATACAGATACCGACTGAATGTTATTGGTAATCGAATAAAGATGTTTTTTAAAGATTTCTATGTAAGCAGAAAATAATAATCATTCCCATTATTAATACTAACCATTAAGATTTGCCAAAATTGTTTAAGCATTCAAGTTTGTCAGTGCAAAATGTTTCATGGAACGTCAGTTAAAAGGTTCAAATACGTTCCATGTACACGATTGTTGAAACAACAAAGTTTTATATGTGTCCTGAACTTTTCCAAGTAGAGCATTATAATGAAAATACCTGCACTAAACCATTCCCGCCGCACATAAAAAAAAGCAATTTTTTTTTGTGTAGTAGCGAAAAATATGCCATAAAAAATTAACGCTTCGTAGCTAGCCTTTCGGTGAAAGGCTACATTAACAAAGAAAAAAGGATGTTATATTTTTGTATATTGCCGGCGTGCTAGTATTGTTTCCTAAACGGACCGAATTAAAAGATAAGTGATCTTTTTAATGGTTTTCAAAACTTGCAAGTTCTCACATCGTACGTTGCTTAAACTCCAGCACAGTTATTTCAAGTTTGAACAAACACTTTGTGTGGCATTGACGCGAAGCTTACGCTACCAGCTCTTCAAAAACAGCAACAGTCATTACTATAACATGCATCCTCTCTGGCTGTACGATGAATCCAGTCGTCAATCTCCTCAGAGGATATCCCACCACACAGCANTTATAACATGCATCCTCTCTGGCTGTACGATGAATCCAGTCGTCAATCTCCTCAGAGGATATCCCACCACACAGCATTTTAGGAATTTTTATGTGTTCTGTTCTATATGTAGAACGTTAAAAATTCTCGTATAAACCAATTTATATTGTTTACTTCTTCAGCTATAGTTTCCTTTAAACAATAATTCATTAATAAAATTAGTAATATTTTCCTGGTATTTATTTAATAATTTCTATTATTATTAGCTTTGAAAATTATTTATAATCATGGAACATTCGATTAAACAAAAGGCATCTATAATGTACATTCTTGTTGTAAATAATTATATGATACAAAATATAATATTACCCTCGTCTGTATTTTTNAGGCATCTATAATGTACATTCTTGTTGTAAATAATTATATGATACAAAATATAATATTACCCTCGTCTGTATTTTTTAATTTCTGAATTTCCATTTCTAAATTTTAACTAAAGAGAAATTCGCACATGCAATGACTTAATTGAAAATTATACACATACTATAGTGAAGAAGGAAAACGCATATTAAGAGTACTGACAAATTAAATCACGAAGTTCACAATCTAAAAACACTTCCTTTTGGAAGCAGTCCGCCTCAATTTTTAAATATGTCAGCCAATACGAGGTATGACCAAGATAATATTAATAGTTCTATTGTAATATTAGCAAACTGTCTTAAAAATAATATATTATAAAACATCTTCAATATCAGAATGTTGGTAAAACATTTTTGTAGGTATATCACAAAAGATCATGTCTTGTAGACCAGAGATACGTGATTCGTTTCATATTTTACATACAACAATATATGAGAGTTTAATTTATGTCTCCCAAGGTCCTCAGGTAATCTTCAGTTTGTCTCCAAACACTGATACAAAGTGTTCGTAGATTCATAGATCAAATCAACAAAATCTAATTAGCGATATCTAAATGGTGGCTGAAACTCTAGAAGAATATCAAAACCAAATTCTTAATAATTATTTGATTAACATAAATTATGATTCCAGAAAATCATACTATAAACATGAATATTTTTTTCACTTGTAATTATTCGATGCATTACAAACTTCATGACAAATCCTAAGACATACTGTAGATTTCACACAGGTTATATATACAAGAAACACACTTTGCTTATGGTAAGGGATATGCGAACCAAAAATAAAAGTCAGACACTTTTTCCCTCTATAATAATGTAGCTATAAAATTAGCACTACAATGTTTTAATTAAAGCAGTTTTAACATAAAATTTGAGTCACAGCAAAGCAAAATATTTTACCGAACTAGAGCCAAACAAAAAAAGTAAAAAAAAATGTTACAAAAATTACAATAATATTTTAATAAAATAAAATGAAAATTTTTGAACTTTTTCATTGGCTGAACTCAACATATACTTGCCCCAAACGAAAACACGCAAAACAACTCTTTTTTACCATAAGTAGATGTTTTTACAGCACAGTTTTAACGCGAGGGCCAGAAAGTTGGGCGAAATCTACAAACCACGGTTATTCATCAGTTGGGCAGACAGTAGCATGAGCAACACATGTACTCTTGGCTTGTCACTTGTTTCATGCTTGCATGCCATTTGTAAATTCTTTCCAGCTGTATCATGCAATTACGAAATGTTTTATTCTATAGGTGAGAATCAGCAAGGTCCTTCCACGCTGAACAAACAAAAGCGCAGTTGCTTCAGATTCTTACTCACCTAGAACTAGGATTGAACACGATAGCATGGAAGCATCGTTGGTCTTGGAATCTTGCCCAGTTCATGAACATTCCTACTTTTTGTCAATATTTTGGTTTAAGGTTACGAATATCTGGTACAAAAAATACCCACATCACTTAACAACACCTTTTGTACAGAGTAGCTTTATGTGCGTACGATTCTTGCACACCAGCTCTTACCTCTATTTTCCCTGCAAAATGCATGAACACATGTACGTCACATCTTCTGGAGCTTTTTGACTACAACTTTCTATTCTGCGAGGGCAGATGGTTACCTTATCATTAAAACCAATTAATNATCTTCTGGAGCTTTTTGACTACAACTTTCTATTCTGCGAGGGCAGATGGTTACCTTATCATTAAAACCAATTAATGAGCTCGTATTCTACTTTGATATTAATTAATGGAAGATAGGACCGTAGGAATGGAAGCCAAGGACTAAAGTCCTTTCGGCTAAAAATTGTACTGACCGCAAAACTCACTCAACCAAGAAGTTTGCTGATATTTCCAGTTCTTGAATTAAAAATAATTTTTGTGTAAACATTTTTATTTATCCTAAAAACTACTGTCATGTATAAATAAAGCATTGCTCAGTAGCTACGAAAAATATGTTTAAAATGTATTGCATGGATATATAAGTTATTAAGAAATTTAAAAAGCATTTTACCGTTACATAGCACGATTTAAATTTTGCCTGATGATACATTGTGATATCACACGACTTTGTACGTAATTTTTCTGATTTAAAGTAACATTTTGTAAATTAATGAGAGGAGTTGTTTAAATCATACAATTATATTTGAACCGAACCGAAGTTTCGGTACACGTTTAAAGATTTTGTGACACAACATATTTCCTGAAAGATATTTAAAGAATTTAGTGGATTTTCTGTCACGTTATAAGCTGACTCCGTGCCAAACTAGTGGATTANTCCTGAAAGATATTTAAAGAATTTAGTGGATTTTCTGTCACGTTATAAGCTGACTCCGTGCCAAACTAGTGGATTAATTTCTAGCCATACAGTAATAAAAGTAACGTCAAAGGATAAGTATATTTCCACGAGTGTTAACCTTGCTCACTACAAGATAATATTTTGCGGTCCCCCAAAAATAGCTGTTTGATTCTATACAAAAATGATTGCGCGCAGACTGCAAGGAATCTAGCCAAGTTCACACGAACGCTTCGTTTTCTTTTCATAGTAGCTAGTACGCACCTGATATGATTCTAAACGTTTAAATGATGCCAGATAACGGTCGCAGTTTTACATCTGTTTACACTGTACGCTTCCAACTACAAATTTACGAACGAAAAAGGGAAATTAAATGTGTGGTTATACGAAGATATTACTAATCATTGAAATAATCTTTTAATAACATGGTTGCTGAGAATTTTTAAAAACATTCAATTGTTAATATATTAAACTTCTTGTTCAGTACCATTTTGAAAATTCACTTATGAAACTACTTTTTGAAAATGTAATATGACATATAACTTTTCCTTTATAGTAAAAAGTTAAAAAATAATTGTAATTTTTTTTTGGTGTTTAAATTGCAGGCCCGACACACTACCCTGCCTATTACATTAGCCTCTTTTGCAGAAATTCTTATTTTTCGTNTGTGTTTAAATTGCAGGCCCGACACACTACCCTGCCTATTACATTAGCCTCTTTTGCAGAAATTCTTATTTTTCGTGTCTTAATTTCGATTATAGAAAATTTACATTTTACGAGTTGTTTAATGTTTTTGTGCGTAATTTATTATATACAAAAGTACTAAACAACTAGCAAATTGTAAATTTGCTATAATCAAACATTTTCAATAATNGCGTAATTTATTATATACAAAAGTACTAAACAACTAGCAAATTGTAAATTTGCTATAATCAAACATTTTCAATAATACCTCTGAAACATGAAATTATGACATGAAAACGAAGAATTTGTGCAATAATAGGTTGAAGCCGAGCCTTAACGATGACATGCGAACCCACGACGAACATTTTGTGAACTGCTAAGACATTTGCACCGTGCTGTTCAAAACTGCACGATAATTCCTGTCAACTCGGGTACNAAACATTTTGTGAACTGCTAAGACATTTGCACCGTGCTGTTCAAAACTGCACGATAATTCCTGTCAACTCGGGTACTGAAGTCGGTTCGAGGTCGGTCGTCCTCACTGGAGGAAGCGGGGGAATCATGACACATTGTAGTCATGGAGAGCTCGTCTTCTCAGCACTTTCTGTCCACAATCGTGTTACGTTAAAAGTTGTAAAAAAAGAGATATAGTCTGGACATATAGTATGTTCAATACTATGATTAGGTATCTGAAAAATCTACTGCTTGAGGTTAACAGTGATTTTAGTTTCCTTGCATAATGACATGCAATAGTAATGCAACGAACCTATATTTCTTTATGCAGTCAAGTGTAAGAGGGAACTCCAACACTCGAAATATAAAATACCTGCTGATAGCGTTGATTGTGACCTTGTTTTCTTTCTCACCTACTTCGGAAACTGGTCACCAGGTGTCTCGTATTTCTCGTAAATGTCACCTTCTTCTAGCCCGTGAAAGCTTGTTACTGGAACAATATGATGGGGCAGGAAACTCAGATTCAGTAATTTCTGAGTTGTCTAGCTATAGTATTGGACCCACGATATTTTCTGTACATTTGTTGTTTGCGCGCTTACGAGTATCTTAGCAAATAAATATCCTGGGAATACGAATTTTGGCAGGAAATAATTAAAAAACAATTATTTAAGCCTCCATGGGTTTGTTTTTACCATATGACGTGTATTCAAAAAGAAAAAAAAATCGTGAAATTGGTAAAGAAACAGAATCGCATTCGTAGAACTTGCCTGCGAGTTTATTTAAGAAATAGAAGGGAAGTAAAACCATAGAGTTGAAGGTATACATGTGGACTTTCATCACATGTAGTACATTCCCACTGTCACAAATATAATTTGCACTGGAAGGCGTGACGACGGAGGCACTGCATGCAGGTTCACCGCCTTGCGCGTAGGGNCTGCATGCAGGTTCACCGCCTTGCGCGTAGGGGCGACGGGACGCTGGGAGCGTGCGTTATTCTCGCCCGTATCGCTGCGCCTGGAACGCGGGGGAAAAAGGTCTCGGACCCAGTGTTTGCATTTTGTGTGATAATACGCAATACGACAGGCTTCTATGATCATAATCCATTCACTGTTATTTCACACTTTTCTGAAGTCCTGCTAAAGTTTCAATTCCAGGATATTCCTCCGCCTCGTGCAAACTAAGCTTAACTAAGTCTAGAAAATTACAGCAAAGGACAACGCACCGAATTCCTGCGCACTCAGTTTTAATAATATTTTGCGTGAGAGCTATTTCTTACTAAGCCCTACCAACACACATGCTTTCCCACTGTTTATATTAATATTTACTATAAATGAATCAATGCAATTTATAAACAAAATGTAAGTAAAGCTTCATTTTAACGTAATATAAGATCGTTTTTTTAAACAGACGTATAAAACGCGTGAGATACATGGCAAATTTAGGAAATAACTAAACTCTTCATACGTGGGATGATTTTTCAAAGGTTTGATATAAAAATGTGAGGAAGCCGTGAATATATTATACCTTATACCCTAACAAGGGGCAGTTTATCTATTTAGCACGGTGAAGCTTGGAATTCACTTTCACTAGAGCATTCTCGGATGAGTTGTTTGAAAACATGACGGAGGCGCTACTGTAATTTTTGTTTCTTGTTACATATTCGCTTGATCCATTCGTGCATGGGGCCGCGGTGTGTAGTGGTCAGACTACTCGCCTCCCACATAAGCGAACCGGGGTCGATTCCCGGTGGGGTCGTTCCCGGATTTTTGCATGTGGGAAAAGTGCCGGAGATACCAATGGTCGGAGGGCTTTCTTGGGGCTCTCCCGTTTCTTCCGTCCTTGCATTCCGGCGCTGCTCCATACTCACTTCACTTCACCCTCATCGGCTATCAAGACCTCAATGTCAAGAGCCACCCAAATCTCTCCACTTCATTAGTTCATATGCTGTGCAATTTTTATAAAAAATTATTTATCCTTTTTTACTACACATTTTTACAAGACATGAAATATCATACATTTCCCACAAGATGTGCTAATACAAGTGGTTTATAACATGTATACAAGTGTCCTGTATTGTTAAGATATAAAATAGAAATGACTATCAGAAATCTTGGGTCAGCGCGGGTACTGGGGCAGAACCGTAGCCAGAACTGTCATCGGTTTGGTCTTCTAGCTGCACGATAACGGAAACCGGTAACTCTCAAATAACATTAGAATTGAAATTGGGAAATAACTAATACCTCACTGTTGGTAGCAGTCCTCTGAGAAATATCGCGGCTTGTTTGGTACGCTGTGATGAGCATTATCTGCAAAATCTCTTTGTTGTGAAGAGGGCGAGAAAACTCCAAGCTGTTTAATACAATGCTCGTTAATGAAAAATGAGATCTATTTATACGAGGCTGTTATAGTTTTTTTGCGGTTTCTTCACACTTTTTGAATCAAACCTTTAAAAAATCACCCCATGTTTTACGTGTTTGGTTGTTTTCCAAATATGTCATGTATCACAAGCGTTTTATACTTGTGTTGACACAAAAACACATTATTTTTTTATAAAATGGAACTTTCACTTTTTTTTATTCATAAATTATAATATTACATTTATAATTTATATGAATAAAACAGGGAGAAAATAGTTGTGTTGGTAATGCCTAGTAAGAAATAGTTGTTATGCAANTTTATAATTTATATGAATAAAACAGGGAGAAAATAGTTGTGTTGGTAATGCCTAGTAAGAAATAGTTGTTATGCAAAATATTATTACAATGAGGCGCACGAATGCGGTTCGTTGTCCCATTCGTGTAATTTTTTTTCACTCGGCTAACCCTTGTTTGCTTAAGGCGCAGGAATATCCTGAAAGTAGAACTTTAGTAGGGCTGTAGAAAAGTTGGAAGTAACCAAGAATTGACTTTACAAGTCGAACGCCAATGGAAAAGCAAATTCAAAGTTAGCATACGTCAATGAAAGCACACAGACAACTCTGGAAATAGCGCTGCGTCTTGCCACCTTGCTGGGTAGACCTCAATGTAGCCGAGTAACAGATGCCGCGTAATGCATATGAGGTTCTTGCTCTGTTGGACGCGACAGATGTCAGTAAAACAACGCACGTTTCTTTCAGATGAGGTCAGGTGTAAAATGTTTTTGACGGGGACCCGGGTGTCTGGGATATTACGGGCTTATGGAAAGGTCGCGCTGTCTGTGAATTACCAAAAAAAATCAATAACTGAATTTAACTACTTAATAATTATATAGAGTTTATTTTAATTGATCATATAGGTGAATTAGCATAACCATCACGTACATCAGTATAGTTTTAAAATAACATTTTTAAAATAGTTTTTTTGAAAAATGCGAAAAAACACAAACCATGTAAAAATATATATTTTTTTAAATTATAAAATTTTGTTATACAAAACTATGCAATCACAACATTTAAAGAAAAAACTTAATTTTTAACTAAATTTTATTTTTTCAAAAGTTCCTGTTAAAATGTTTTTGTTTAAAACATATTATTTTAATTTTAAGCATTGTAGAGTTGTAGATAATATTGTTTTCTTAACTTTCAGACCATTTTTTGGCATATATTAGTGATTTAGTGCTTTATATATTTAATTCTTCCTAAAAAGTTACGAATTTTTAAATAAAAATGTATGGACTGTATCAATGGTTAACTGTGTATCATAGTTACCAACATTAAAATACCGTGACGCAGGGTCCATTTTGGTCATGATTCTTGCTAGTTCCATTGTTGGTTTGACTTAGAATTTTAGTATGGAGGCTTTAATGGAATAGTTCTAAGAATATCAGCCTAAGATGTATTCTTGCCACTAGTTATTTTATACCTACTGGTGCTACGTAAAGTTCAGAACAATATTGCACGGTCAATCGGATGGAATGGGAACTGGTTCACATTTTCCACTGTAAGTGCAGCAACAAAGAATAAGATATATTTTATTTTAAAAAGCTACGCACAAGAGGGCCCTGACTTATGCGACTAGACCACCCGGGGGGTGGCTTGTAAGCTATACCGGTAAAACGCACACTTAAAAATGGCATGAAAAGCCATGGCTTTTCACGGGATCCGAACCCGGGTGCTCGAGGACTGACGATAATGCCACAACCACCTCGACCACAGATATCATCCTGTTATTGATTTGAAAGTTGCCATGAGATGCTGACGATACTATTAAATGGATACTATAATATATATATATATACACATATATATACATATACTCTACAGCATTAAATTTATATATACTTGCCTTTGTGAACCTTAAACTAGGATAATTTGCTTATTAAATTCTAATCAATGGATACCATGTAAATTATTTGCAATTCTGATTAAAATATAGTATTAAATTGATAGGTTAACTTATTTGATTATGACAAAACAGTTAACTCAGTGTTAAAACATTTCAACGCGTTTTTTTTCTTTGCAAATATCATAACGGCACGTCTCTGAATTGCACGTACTTTCTTACAAAAACTATTTGAACTCAGTGTTTATTTTTGAATTTTATATGTTATCTGAGTAGTGTGTGTATTACAGCTTAAATTTATTAAGAAAATAATTGTTAGAATGTAAAATTAGGCCAATTTTTTTGTTCAGGAGAATGTATTATCTATTGTAAACTATTTGTAGACTACAAGGCAGCTACGTGGCTTCTAGACGNTTTTTTTGTTCAGGAGAATGTATTATCTATTGTAAACTATTTGTAGACTACAAGGCAGCTACGTGGCTTCTAGACGATAAACACAGCAACACAGGGTGTGAACGTGGCTGATCCAATCCAGGTGTAATCGTTTTGTCGTAAACGTGACGGACGTTGCAAATTAGTGGTTGCTTTTCTCGGAGGCTGCCAGTTTCACTACGCTGAATTACGTCGCTTCTTCATTGTGGCGACTAGCAGGTGAGAAAGAAACAAACAGACATGTTCACAGAACCAAATGGGTATCCACAGAATAAACTGAGAAGGAAAATCCTGCAGAATGTATTTTACAAACTCGTTCAACATATTAAACCATTTTTTTAATAATTTTATTTATGAATCAGTAAATTTTTAGGTTTTGCCGCATGGCAGACTGAAATATGAAAATTTTCAGGCTAGCCTGTCGTAAAAATTTCCTAATTGTATTTCGATGGCGACAATTAAAAAAAATTGTTATATGCGGCGGTTAATAGATCACTTTTGAAAGGTTTGCTTATTATTCCTTCAGCTCATAGCGTATTCTTTTTCATCTGTAAAAATTAACCTTGAATGGAACTTGGGGCAGATTGATCATGTATGCTGCGCATAACCATCTCTGTGTCGCACACTGAACGCCTGTTTTTCTGTTATAACTGTCAATACAACGATACTGTGACTTAGGTTAGCACTATGTTTACATGCATAAGTGCTTTAATACATCAGTACACTTTTGAAAGAGCTGTAAAGAAACTACGATGTCATCAAGTTATGCTCAATAGATTTTTTCTTTGTTAAAGCGCGGGTTGCTGTGAAACCAAACGTTAACAAACGGCAAGTTTGAACACGTGAATTTGACAGTCATCATGACAATTCGGTGTCCAATGTTGAGAACGCGCACGGAAGTTGAAAATCGGTCTATTTAATCTTTAGTGTACGAAATAATAGTAGCCGAAGGCAATGACCAAGTCACCACCTGACATTTTTATGAACACATATTTAATAATATAACTCCAATTTCATCTCTTACAAGTACGAAGAAAAAAGAAGCGGTGTTCAGGTTGAATTATTCACTGGCAACCTCACTGACAGTAATCCAGTCATGGCTTACGTAACATTTTTTAGAGTTACCAACTGTTCATCTCTTTGCAAAAAATGGATGGTATTAAAGACAATCTAGAAGCGAATCACCTACATTCGCCTTTACAGTAATTCCAGTTCTGCTGGTTTCTTTATTCCTAGTTACCGTCGCCTTATCGGTTCACAGCGCATTGGACGTTAAACTTTACTGGACAGTTTTCATTACTGACTGGCAGGGCCGGATTTCACACGTCGCATGCAGGCATATGAAAAAGTGCTCCCCCCCTTTTTTTCTTTTTACATTCCACAGCGACGAGACCCGGTCTGTTACCACAATTTAAATTATTACATTNGCTCCCCCCCTTTTTTTCTTTTTACATTCCACAGCGACGAGACCCGGTCTGTTACCACAATTTAAATTATTACATTCAAATTATCATTAACAAATAATTTAAATCAAAACGGTAATGAAGTATTAGTTAAAAACAAAGTCAAAATTAAGAAATCTAATATACTTATCATAAAATTCCAAATGTCATTGTAGTAAAAAAAAAAATTGATTTAACTTATTTTATGGGCATTTATTCTAGCCTTCCTTTGGGCAAAGGTTTTGATGTCCCACGCAGTATCTCTCNGCTCCCCCCCTTTTTTTCTTTTTACATTCCACAGCGACGAGACCCGGTCTGTTACCACAATTTAAATTATTACATTAAAATTATCATTAACAAATAATTTAAATCAAAACGGTAATGAAGTATTAGTTAAAAACAAAGTCAAAATTAAGAAATCTAATATACTTATCATAAAATTCCAAATGTCATTGTAGTAAAAAAAAAAAATTATTTAACTTATTTTATGGGCATTTATTCTAGCCTTCCTTTGGGCAAAGGTTTTGATGTCCCACGCAGTATCTCTCTTTCTGTCTGTCCGTCTCTGTAATTTTTTTTGTGGTATAGATGCTACATTTGGGGCTTGAATCCCCTTGTACATAAATGTTGTAAGGTACAGCGTCAATAAATAAAAACCCGTTTGACTAATTTTAAAACATTTACATATAGTTGTGTAGCATTTTTATACAAAGTTAATTTATAAATAGTAAAAATATTCACCTGAGGTAGATAAACAATGCCACAGGAAAGCGAAAATGAGAACAAGGGAGAACAGCAATACAGTAGGACCTGTCATCTTCACTCCACTATTCGCCACTGTGTTCCAAAAATAGTAAAAGTTTATAGAAACCAGAAAAGGCACTTCATTGCCTCTTAAGTAACTACATACATTTTACCGCATTGAAAAAACATAACCGATATTACCCAGTTGTAAGGATAACATTGACTAATTTAGTTAACTTCTTATAAAAGTACTAAACTTTACAGTAACAAACAAATATTACTCACTAATTTATTTGGAAAAAAATATACCTTTTACAGCCTTTATTTGAGCAAAGGAAGTGATAATGTCCTCGCAGTGAACATTCCGCAGCATTTTCCCCTTGATGTCGCAACAGCAAGGCCACGCCCGATTACCTGTCTTTTCCCATGGCAGGCCGCAAGTAGTTTTCGCATGTTGTCGAGTAGAGGAGCATTCGGCTGAACAGCTAGTCACTGGAGCACTAATTATTATTCTGAATCGTATTCTTACGTTTGGATACACTTCAACAAAACCGTCTCGGTGCATACATTTGCATAGCATTGCCAGGTCGACATTTCCTTCAACTTCAGATGCTTTCAGCTTCAGATGTTTTCTAATGGTGCAAGATTATGGATAGTTCAAGGTTTTTATCGTTAAAAGAATACATAATAAGCACTCCTCATTTGTAGCTCTGCTCCCAGTGTATCTAGGATTACCTTATATGTATCAAAACTAAAATCAAACATATTTGTTTCTCTTAAATTTGCAACAAAGTCGGACAGAGAACTATACATATAAATACGAAATTGCCTTAAATATACCTTTTACTGACTGCAGTTTGGAACAAACATTATAGAATAGGTTGCTTTAAAGGTTTTTTTGAAGTTACTTTAACAGAGTTTTATGTAATGAAGGTACATTTAAGAACGAAAAATACATTTGATATAAAATAATGGATTTGTTGATGGAGGAGCGAGAGACTTGGGTGGTCCTCGGCAGTTGTCTTCAGTGCTGGTGAGAATGAAGTGAGGTGCAGGTGGAGGAGTTCTCATAGCTAACATTCCGGAATGACCCCACCGAGAACTGAATCCTTTTCAATGAAGTGGAAGCTGAGTGGTCTAACCACTCCACCACTGCGGCTTCGACATTTTTTTTGTAAATTTACATGTAAACAAGTGTCAATATCACCGTTTCATCACATAATTTTGGGAGTAGTTTTGGCAAACCATATGGTAATATCAGCAATGTGCTAAGAAAAGATAAAATTAAGTCTACCACACCTTGAGTCCGTGCGGACCACTTTTGTCTGTGATAAAAAAACACCAGTTATTTAGACGAGTGTCTGCCAGAGACAGTTTTTGCAAGTATATGTGATAAAATCATTAACACTGATATTTAAAATATCTCTAGATTTCGTGCCCGTGAGCGTTTTTCTTTAAGTGAAATGCTAAGCTTTAATTTAATGAGGTAATTATATATTTTTACGACAGTAAACATAACTTTGTTTAAGTTCAAATGAAATTCATATAAGTTATGTTTATAGACGTACATTTCTATTACTTTCATCGGCAATACAATTATTACACACTAAATTATTTGTGCTAATTTGCTGTCAAGTTTATTAGTTTCCATTTTAAGATCAAGTCACACGCAGCTGATTTGCACGCAGAATTCACCCACTACAATCATGCTTGTCATTTGTAGTATCAGTAAAACCATTCGATTATGAATAACTAACTCTAACATCCTTACTTATGTTGCAATAAATACAACATTTGATAGAACTGAAAACAAAACGTACTATGATTCGTTAGCTCCTGCGGGCGTGGAAGAACGAAGGATGCAATACATAGGTTTTGCAATCCAACATGTTAATTTAAGCAAGTTCACAATAATTATTATTTTACCTAAATGATTTACTGTTTGATGGGGTGTGCCGTTGTCGCAAGATAGTGAAACAGTGAAACTCTTAACTGTGCGAGTTTTTTTTTTTTTTTTTTTTTTTTTTTTNTTTCCCAATTTTTTTTTTTTTTTTTTTTTTTTTTTTTTAGAAAACGAATGGATTTAGTAGTAGTGTATCCCCAGCTACACTCGGGCTTCATTGTTGAAGGTTTAACCCCGAACGCGCGCGTGTGTATGTGCTCGTGTATCCGCCAGCTCCATCCTATCCCCGTCCTCGTTCACCCGAACACCTGGATGAATCGCACTGTTCCGGGCGGCTGGTGCATCAGATTAGGCGGCACGAGTTGGGGGGTGTGTGGCGCGAACAAGGCGTCAAACTTGCGATTTCTACTTCGGCGTCGTGAGTTGCAGATGACGCCAACTCCTCCTCCTCCCTTCCCAGCCGAGAAGGCGGAGAATGTGTCGGAAACGTGACAGACGTCTTGTCAGCACGGCTCGGCGCCAAATAACGTAGAGAGAACTAACCCAGCGCTATACATCGCAGTTCGCATCACAGACCTGGCTGTTGCGTGGCCGACCCATGTATTAAACATGAGCCATATCCGGTTATTCGACCTCTGCGCACTGCGCATGTACTCAACATTGACCTATCCCACGCCAGTACAAGTGTCTAAGTCACATTATCATCTGCGATGAAGTTGTTTGTTTATATATTGATTTTCAAAAGACAAGCACTTTTATAGGAATAAAATACTTTAAACTGTTCACGGCAAACTAAGCACTTTTGAAAGCACGTCTTGGGATCTAATTTTCTGTTAGACATAGCATTAGTAAAAACTGAAAATATTTCTGTGGCTTTTTGTTTTTTTTAATTCATGTAAATGCAAGAATCAGCAAATTTGTTAAGTATTTAATTTTATAATAATTTCATGGTTTCATTTGAACGATGCAGGAACAAAGTGATCAGGACTGTGGTAGTGCTAATATTTTTTACAGCGTAAGAATACATATTGTGTATACAAAAATACCTCAAGCAGGTATTACAAAAGTGCTCAGTTTACCGTGAACAACCTATAAAGTTGAATGATAATGGTAATGTAAGATTTCTGTGAGTACTCACACCGAAAAGAAAGAGTTGTTCGTGGTTACAAACACTATGTGGCTAATGCTTTCCAAGGCAAAATTTTATCTCTGGTGAAAATTAGATTGTGTTGCTCAATAACACGTAGTTTGGCAAGTACTTAAGCCATTTAGTGCTCACTAATATCTTTGTTTATTGAAAATATATATATTGGCTGCCACCAAATGTTTACTTGGCAGCAACAGCATTTGTGTCGTCATGAGTAAAATATTTTGCCGTGACCGCAAAACTACACCAATTCTATTCTGCGCATGCGCGCTGACATAATATTGGAAGTGGCCACCTTCTGGCCACGACGCCATATTTGTCCGTATTCGTCTACTTGCATCAGTTACGAACGAATTCATGAGTGATATTCTTAAGAAATTGGGGATGAAAAAACATGATGCCTTATTCCAAGTAAGTAAATGTTGCACATATATGATTCCAGGTAATAAACTGACCGTGAAGTACTGTGTTGAGTCTTTGGCGCGTGTGCCACTTGTTAGATTAACGAGTGGAAGGCAACAAACAGGACAACAGTGAACACAAGTCAGGATAAGACTATTTCTTTGTCAAAGCTCAAGGGACCGATTTATAATGATTAATACCAACCAAATAGTAACGACACGAAGCACAACGTATTTGAGAAAAAAAGAAAAAAAATTTGAATACATGACAAAATAGTGATAGGTACCGTGTTTTCGTTTCTATTCTCCTGCTGCGTATTCTGAAATAGTGTTTATTTTGTTAGTTTGAGACTTCCTGTGTCATTTATTTGTGATTTTGGTTATGTTTAATTATTTTAGATCAGTTCATTAAACCCTGACCAGGAAAAAAATATATTTCTGACGCGTGTTAACTGTGGTTGTCCATAATTCTTCTTGTCCAATTTATTATTGCCTTTCGTTGGTTCATGTTCTATTAACTGCTAGGTTTTTTTTTATAATTCCAAGCATTTTGTTGTTTATTATCTGGGATTTAATTGGGCGAGTATCAAATTAGTTTCATTTTTAAAAATGTGTAATTTTTCAGAAGTTTATCTTGTAAAACTTGCTAATAAGGTAGACTTAATCCCATACTGGTTATTAGGATAAATGCAGTGCAGAACTGTAAACTAATATTGGAGCGAAGAGAGGCGTGAATGTAAACGCAATGCTAATGAGCGAATGCGAGCGATCTAATCATGTGCGGTATCTGGATAGAGCTCTTTCCCAAGTTATGGAGAATAATTATTTTAGGATCCAGGTTTGATGGTTTGGCATAAGCTGCGGAACGTATAATTTTTATTTCAGATAAGGGTATGCCAACGAATAATTTCAGAAAATGGCAAAGTTACTTTTACTGGCTTGACTTCCTCCAAATGGAAACAGAAAAATGTATATGCCACTACACGTTAAATATATATATATATATATATATATATATATATATATAACTAATTAAGCAAGTTACATTACACAACCCACCATTTAATACAAACGCAAGCAGGCATTCGAAAGCTAAAAAAGTTAACATAAAGGTAATTATATTCTGTCAGTCAACCAAACATAGAATTTGGTTATAAAATAAAATGCACATAACCAAATTATAAAAATTAACGTCCAGTGAGGTTTCTGTGGAACCATGAACAAATTGACGTTCACTTAAATAGTTTAGCAGAGTTTTGATGTGGAGATGTTATGGTGCGATGCGAGATGAAAGCGTTATCAGTTATTTCTGGAGTGAAAGTGACCCAGCCAGCAGTATATAATTAGCCGACTTCAAGTTCATTGAACACTGGTGAGAAGGTCGTAGTGGCGGGGTGGGGCGGGGGTAGTTCTAGACAGGCGAGTCTCGTCACGAGTACCCAGTTCCAGGATCTCCCTCAGTAGTGGATAGTACACTACTAGCGATCTCGTCAGTATTCTAACGACATTCACATCCTATTTCTGGCCTGACGATTCTCAGTCACTACTTTTAATTTTTCCATTAAGTATCGTATTCCCCTTTTATATTAAAATTCATTTTTTTCTCACATTTTATTGGTGAAAAGGTACATGGAAATAAATTAATCATGTGTCCCCGGGTTTCAGACACTTTTCATACACTTTAATACCATCTGATTTTATTTATTTTGACTAACTTAAAGATACAGTTGTTATTCCATAACACCTTTAGAATGAAGCGTGAAATTTTTGCCTAGTTAGTACATTTCGATATTAATCACTAGAAAATTACGTGTTAATATATTTGTTTGAAAAAAAAAAAACGCATTCTAGAGAAATCTATATGTTTCCAATCATTTTTACAAAAGAAATGATTCTTACAAAGTAAAAAACTACTCTGGAAAGTAAGTTTATAATGTCAGTTTAAATATATATACTTATGCATATACTTTGGCATATAAGACTATTAAATATAAAAACCGAGATAGAATATTTTTGTAAAAGGCTTTAGAAAATTAATTTTAACTTACACTAACTTATTGCTGTAAATATTCTGAGATCTAAGTTCTGTGTAACAAATATAACAATCTTTTAAATGTATCAACAAGTTACAAGTAATACTGCGAGGATACCCGCTTATAATTTATTTTTGCATGTGTAAGCATAAATAAGCTAATAAACTATTATTCAAGACATATTTTTTCAAGTGTGTTATCTAGTTTTTTAGATATTATGTTATATAATATAAATATTATATTCTGTGAAATAATTAAGAACGCAGTGTGTGTGATATTTCATGCACTTTTAGAAGTCCTACGAAATCGGGCATCGTCAAAAATAGTATTGCACGCCTTCATTTGAATAGGATAGCTTGCATGAGAAATATTCAAAATTATTGTTTGCGAATATTCTACAAATTTACGAAACTATTTTTAAGATCTTCGAGTATGTAGCGTATACCAAAGACAGGTCTCTGTAGTTTCCAAAATATTAACGAACAATTGAATGTAATTAATCTTAGAGATAATTATGCATAACCTTCACCAGGAAAACACTCGCAAATAATTTAACATATGCTATAAACACACGAAATAAAACGAAAACTGTTTAAATATTTGAATCTTATAATACTATAAACAGTATCAAGTTCTCAGTTACGTACGGCTTCGTAGGTAATTTATGAGATTTCTTAGATCTGAGACATAATACGTTCACAATTCTGGGATTTAACCTAAGGATGAGACTCTCGCATAAATTTCAAAATATAATTATGAGAGTATTAAATCTTAATTTTAAAATTCATTCAATAAAATAAAATTTTCCGTTTAAAAATACACGTTTTCATTCAAAACCTTACAGTAAATATTACAAGCGTAATGCCTATGATATATCATTTCCAGTCTTAAGTTTTTTGTATTTATTTTAAATATATAGAAGTATCCTAATTTGACATAATCTGCACCTTCATATATTATTACAAAACTTGTTATTGTAAACTTTGAAAAAATATATCTTGAAAATACATACAGAACGTGAACATTGCGATTTTTTATATCTACGTTAGAGGATTTCGTGAATTGTGCTATGGATGTGTGGGACTGTAACTTAACGTGTATACATTATGAATTATCATTGGTTTGCTCCAGATAAATTTGTCACAGAAATAATACGTCGAAATGCGCAGAATTTAAAAAAATTAGTACGTAATGTGTGTCTAATTGTGTTGCTATTTTAAAAATAACAACGTCCAGTGTATCAACCATTGTGTGTCGTAATTTAAAAATAAAGACGATAGACAGCATACATACACACTAGGAAATTATTAGGAAATTTACTGTACCAGTGTATAAGCTAACTGAGAAAGCGGGAATGGTAGTTTTTTCCCTATACATTCATTGTAGCGTTCCTACATTTGCTCAGTACTGGCACAAAAAAAAATACAAACAAAATACAAGGACAAGAAATGTAACGTCAAAAGAAAACAAAGTTACTCTACCCATTCGCAAACAACAGTTCTAAATTCTACCTTTGTCTTAGCCAATTGGGAAAGGGGGCTAATATAGTCTGAACAATAAAGAGAAGTAAGAAGTAAAATTGACGACGTTTAAGTTAATGTTTAGTTCCCCAGCTTTAAGAAGGGACCTGTGATTTGTTTATTAAATTATTTATTTCTGTTATATCGTACAATTAGCGTAGTAAAATAAGCATCTATAGAACTGTGTCAAAGGATTAATTGTGACATTTCGTAGTTTAGAGCATTTTTAAATAAATGTAGGAATTTTGTTCGTATTGAAGTGTTCGCTACTTAACTTTTATTTAAATGGCCACTTGTCTGCAGTTAGGAAACTANAGGAATTTTGTTCGTATTGAAGTGTTCGCTACTTAACTTTTATTTAAATGGCCACTTGTCTGCAGTTAGGAAACTAGCCTGCACTACCGAATTAAGTTTATGCATTTTTCTTGGCAGCTTTTGCAAATAACCTTACTAAACAAAAACAAAAAAAATTGTGAAAAAAAATATTTTTGAAAGACTCATGCAATAACACATGTGCATAAAGCCCTCTCCAAATTCCATAAAGCGCTTCGCGAAAACACAAAATGCGTGGAGTAGTACCAACTTAACATGAGACGTGAACGAGAAGTGCTAAAGTCATTTTACATTCAATAGATTTAACATGGAGTTCGTCATGTTAACAGTGCGTTAAGTACGCATAATTTTTTTTTATGAAACCGTAACGGTGTTTACAATGGATTTAAGAAAGGGTTGTATTGATAAATTGCAATTCAGCGTNAGGAATTTTGTTCGTATTGAAGTGTTCGCTACTTAACTTTTATTTAAATGGCCACTTGTCTGCAGTTAGGAAACTACCCTGCACTACCGAATTAAGTTTATGCATTTTTCTTGGCAGCTTTTGCAAATAACCTTACTAAACAAAAACAAAAAAAATTGTGAAAAAAAATATTTTTGAAAGACTCATGCAATAATACATGTGCATAAAGCCCTCTCCAAATTCCATAAAGCGCTTCGCGAAAACACAAAATGCGTGGAGTAGTACCAACTTAACATGAGACGTGAACGAGAAGTGCTAAAGTCATTTTACATTCAATAGATTTAACATGGAGTTCGTCATGTTAACAGTGCGTTAAGTACGCATAAATTTTTTTTATGAAACCGTAACGGTGTTTACAATGGATTTAAGAAAGGGTTGTATTGATAAATTGCAATTCAGCGTNTTTTTTTTTATGAAACCGTAACGGTGTTTACAATGGATTTAAGAAAGGGTTGTATTGATAAATTGCAATTCAGCGTTTCCAAATAAGATGTGTTCGCGATCTGAAAAAGGTTTATTGTTTTTTATACATGATGTTGCGGAATTCACCGACATAGTTTGTGAGGTGATTCATTTTGCAAAATAGAATGGGAAAAGTATAGGACAAACTGAAACTGAATATTGAGAGAAATATAAGCCCTTGAAAATTAAGGATTTTAAAACGTATTTTTTTCAAAATATC
The DNA here is from genome assembly GCA_002778355.1 of Clitarchus hookeri. Taxonomy (NCBI): domain Eukaryota; kingdom Metazoa; phylum Arthropoda; class Insecta; order Phasmatodea; family Phasmatidae; genus Clitarchus; species Clitarchus hookeri. Next base: position 119,426 of record NQII01005697.1, on the reverse strand, counting down.
GCAAAACGAAATGAAATCAAACTACAATCATCCGAACATAGTTTTAAGTATTCGGGATCTTCAACCATATTGCAAACTCCCTTTTAATACTTCCCCTCGTAATGAAAATAACATGGTCGGCCACCCTCTTTTTGCAGGCAACATTTTACCGCCAGGAAGGATGAACTTTTGATGCTGTTTACTGGATAGCACAACCTAATTAACAAAATAGGTCCTGCCCAGGACACACCATGTTCGCGTAAAATGCACATAAAACTTCGGCTTCTGCGATAGCACGCCTATTACTTAAGGTACGGCTTCACCCCTTGTGCAGAAATTCTTCGTTTTTTCGTCATCATTACGGATTAATACCAATTAGTGACAATGTACGATTATAGAAAATTTACATTTTACGAGTTGCTTAATATTTATGTGCGTAATTTTATTGTGTGTAATCTGTTTGTCGTAAAAAGTAGAAAACTTATTATTAAAATATAAATGTGTTCTCGAGTTTTTACAGCAAGCAGATAACACATAATTAAAATTCAGCACGAAAATATTAAACAACTCGTAAAGTGTAAATTTTATATAATCCTACATTAGCAGTATTTAGTATTAATCCAAAATTATGACGCGAAAACGAGGAATTTCTGCAAAAGGAGTGAAGCCGTGACTTAAGTAATAATACCTATATGTGTGTAAGGTATGCTTCTGTGTCGACTGCAAAAACAATGGTAGAAAATTTTTTTAACACTTACTGTAAACAGCATGTACTTTACATGAACAAGTCTACAAAACTGAAAGAGCCTGTTGTTTTCTGGCGACAGTCAGTGTGTGGAACACTGTAGGAAGTGTTGGTCTTGCCTACGCGCCTGGGACTGTCTCGCTGTCGCTGACAGTTTCGTGCGTGTTATGCACGCGTTATACAACGGTAGGTAGGTCCTGGGCAGTTGCAATACACGGCCATTTTTTGTTAATTAGGACACGCAGCTCAATAAATTAGCATCAAACGTTGATAATTCCTGGCGGTAAAAAATTCGCCTGCAAAATGAGGGTGACTACCCTTGTTATTTTCATTACGAGGGGAGGTGTTAATAAGAGTCTTCTGCTCTTACGTTGAAGGTCCCGATATCATTATTTGTTTATGTAGTTTTATCTCACTTCGTTTCCGATATTTTGGAAAAAATATATTTTAAAATATCGATTCTTGTAGGCTCATATTGCCCTTAATATTCAATTTAGGAAGAAAATGTTTTTCATAATGTACCCATGAGCAGTTATAGTATTTCAAACATTTGCCTACATGTGCTTATCCAAATTGACGACAATTTGCACCCATACATTTGCTATAACCCCGAAGTTTTTCAAATCGTTAATTTGTTTATTATACCAATACACAAAAACTGAATTAAAACTTTTAAGACTTTTACAATCGTGAAATAACCCAACATGCAATCCACACGGAAGTTGGTTAAAATGAAAATTAATAAAGAAACAAATAAAATAACCGCCCCTTGAAACTGATTAGCTGACACTACAATACATTTACGTGCGGTTGCAGCTGGGTCAACTTTCCGCATTGAAATTTGAATTCACGTCACTCTTCACTCAATGTGAATACATTGCTGCGCGATCTATCCCAGAAGTTAACAACAATAATTAAGTAAAATAAATCCGATCCATTTAGGATATTTTTTAAAAAATATTCGTGGTCAAAATTCATGACAGGACATTAAAAACCAAAGTGACATTGCATAGAGGATCACTTCGCATAATTTTTTTAAGTTTTCACGGTTTCAGCTACGTTTGCATTTTTCCATTTGGGATAAAGATTATTAAATGATGCGGGAGCCTTTGGTTACTGTTATACACGTGGAACGAGTAACGGGTGAAAAGAAGTTGAATTTTCGAAATAACTGTTTAGATGTTCCCTGTGCCCTAGCAAGCTTGGTTTTCAAATACTGAATCTGGAAATTAATTCATGGCAAAACTACGTAAGTCCTAGGTTACGGGAATCTCTTGTAAGAATCTTTTATTGCACCTACTCCGCCTCATGCAAACAAAGCTTAACCGAGTCTAGGAAATCACACCAAAGGACAAAGCATCGCATTTATGAGCACTCAAAACTAATAATATTTTGCAAAACATCTACATCTTACTAAGCATTATCAACACACTTCTGTATTAACAGAAATATAAAACGCACGCGATAAATTACAAATTGAGGAAACAAACAAACACGTCATACGTGGGTTGATTTTTTTAATGGTTTGATTTAAAAAGTGCAAAGAAACAGCGGTTAGACTATGTTTGGAAGGCTGCGACTTCTTTCCTCTGCTCCGGCCTCCACAAGCCAGCTGCGGAGAACACGCCGCGCGGCGGCCGAGTTCAATGGAAAATTCATGTAGCCCCGCCGCCAACTTCGGCTCCCTCGCAGCCGCCCTTGGTTATTTTTCTTGCGCGAAACTTCAGTCAGTCGACGTGTTTCACCCCTGGATGGTCTTCGGGAACAAACTCGCGAGCTACAGCGGCAACAGCATTTTTTTTCTTAGAGGCGGCTGAGAAACTCCGAGTCTGGAACCCTCCCAACTGCGCTACATTTTTTTTTTCAGAAGTTGCCCCAGTTCCCCCTCTTCACCAGAGACATACACCTACACCTACATTTCAAGATCTCGCAATTTACTCAACAACGCAATTAGCCTTATTTTTTTTTTTTCGGAGTGTCCTCCAGACTTGCCTTGGTGGCCGGCCCTTGCAGAATGTAAGTGTTGCGTTGTTAGTTAGGGCTTCACCAGATTTCCTTCTCCGAACGCTCGGGAACATGGCGTGCTTTCTTGACACTATTAATGCAGTCCATTCGCGGATGAGGATAACAATTTTTCGGGGGAGCGAAACTACATTCCTATGATTTTCATGACGAAGTTGAAGTAATGCAGAATAATTAGAAAAAAAATTGTCGTGAGGATAGTTTTTAAATATTGCTTTAAATTATTTGCTGAAATGTTATGCATTTCCGAATTTTTTTTCCTTTAAGAATGTTCGTCCTTTAGAAACAATTATTTCAGAGGGATGTTACTTAATAAGTGTTCTGAAGCAGTTATCTAAGGGAAAATTTCTGCTATTTAACATACGGGGTTGGGGG
>NQII01005697.1:68437-116294 GCA_002778355.1 Clitarchus hookeri | reverse complement strand
GGGGGGCTTATTCAACCAGGAAACTTTGTGAGGCGATTCCGTATGCGAAATCAAAAGGGAAATATGCAGAGCACTTTCTACCTTAATCGAATAGTATGGGAGATATGAGCCTTCAAAATCGAGGTTATAAACTTTATTTTTGCAAAATATCGGAAACGAAGTGGTATTTAGCAACTCTCCGAACATTGTTTCATGATATACGGATCTTAAACTTAACAGCAGACTCTCGTTAATACCTCCCATCGTAATGAAAATAACTGCGCTATAAACTCGCTTTTTCAGGAAAATTCTTACCCTCAGGAATTATCAACGTTTGGTGCTGGTTTATTGATCAGTATGACCTAATAAATAAATATGGTGTTTGTTTCGCAACTGGCGAGAATCCACCTTTAATGCAAAACGCACACGAAACTCTCAACAACAGCAACACGGTTCCAGGCGCGTAGGCAAAACCAACACTTCCTACAGGAAATAACATACTGACTGTCGCCAGACACAAACAGGCGCCTTCAGTATTAATGCACGGTGCAGGCTGTTTACAGAAAGTGTTACAAATGTCATCCAACACCGTCTTTACAGTGTACACAGTAGCATACATACACGCATGTATCTATTATTGCCTATGTGTCAGGCGCTGCATCGCTGTACCTGAAACTTTGTTTGCGTTTTACACGAAAACGGTGGTCCTAGGAAGTTGCAATAAGGGAAACAATTTTGTTGATTAGTTTGTGCTTCCCGATAAATCAGCATCAACATTTCATAATTCCTGATGGCAAAGAAGTTGCCCGCAAAAAGAGTGTTATTTTCATTACAAGCTGATTTATTAATGAGAGTTTACTATGAGGTTGAAGATACATATAACATAAAACGATGTTCGGAGAATTGTAGTTAAATCTCACTTCGTTTCCTATATTTTGCAAAAATACACTTTTAAATCTTAATTTTAAAGGGCTTATATGTCTCTTGATATTAAGTCTAGGCATAACGCGTCTTTTATATTTTCCCACATGTTTTTGCACAATAAATCAGTTTATTAGTCGAATTCCGCCTCATAATATATATTAACAAGTTCCTTGAAAATTATGTCATGTTTTATACCGTTTAGGATTACGAACGCGCATTAAAAATGACTGAAAGTTAATGTAGGAATCTGATTTCGTTTAATCATAGAGATTCCTAAAACACTACTGTAGAAGGCGTTATTGTAGTTCTATTAACTCTATACCGAGATTAACTGCTGTACGAACTAAAACTTAATCACAAAATGTCTTCAATCGTCAGCAGAATTAATGTTCCTTTATTAGATTGTATTTCTTCACCTCTTTTATTCATCTCATGCTTTTTTTGACTATTTTGAAAACTCGTTTCTTAGTGACTTGTTTGTTACGTATTACTTAAGAAATAGCCAGTAATGGGACAAGATAATTTAAAGCGATGAAAAATCGCCGCTGCGGTTTAAAGTTGCAAAATTCTAGTTAACTTACGCAAAGCTCGTGATTAAAACTATGTGATTATTTGAAGTTCTGAACTAAGATCAACATAGTATAGTAAATTAAATCTATAGAGATAATTTATGAGAAAAAAAAACGCTCGTAGATGGTATTTGTACACACTAATTAAAATTTTTCTATCAGCATTTGGGTTTATAAGTTTTACGAAGATATGTAAGACGCATAGTGTGCACGGGCAGGCTTATAATCGCAAATGACCTAAAGTCGCCCACACAACACTGCCAAGTTTCATCAAAACGAGGAATGAATAGTTCCTTCTACTTTTATAAATGCACAAAGTGTTTGTAATCTCTTAGCAGGCTACTGACTTGTGCTTGGAACGGAACTAGCATTTTCAGTAGTTAATAACAGTTACGGCATGAGCGAATTTTTTAATCAAATTAGATATAAGCATCAGACACTGAATTTTCGACTATTAAGTTAATAGTTTATTATTCTTCTGTTCACCCAAAAATTGCTTACTGAAAATCCGCAAAGAAAAAGTGTGAATCTTAATGTTTTCTGGAAAACATTTCCAAGTTTTATAATACTGATACTAATGCAAATTGAGTCTCGACTGCTACTTAAAGCTCATTATTATTTGCCTAGGGAAGTTGTCATGGGGTCAGGTGAACAAACTTTAGCGTGGAATGAGCACTCACGGTAATTCCTGAGGCAGGATTCTAGCACGTTCATTCACAGTTGCCGCAGAGAGTACCTAAAATAGCTGGCTCGCCTTTTCAAGCAGTTGAATTAAAATGTAGAACTATTCAGTTTGGAGCATAATTAAGTATCACATCCTAAGGGCTGAGGTAGAGTGGGCATTGTACCATCACGTAACACATAAATGATGACGCACGATTCGTATGAAAGTACGGCAGTCCATAGCCAGTAATAGTGCAGTTATATTTTGGTCGTCTAGAAGTTTAAATATTTTTTATCTAATTACTGCCGGCACAGCAGTTATAAGAACTGATACTATATCTACTGGCATATGCATTTACTACAGATATAATTTTGTGATATACATCAAAATGCCATAACCGCCACATGAAATTTACTTTTAAATTGAAATCGTTAATATATTGTAGAGGAGAGTTGTTTGGAAATGTATAAATTAAATATATTTTGTTTGAAATACCACATACGTCTTATAAACCTAAAAAAAATATGATCAGTACATTCGGTTGTCCTCACACATTATTTCAAGTAATTTTTAGAAGACCTCTACAGGAATAGAGAAAATATGAAGATAAAGTGTATCTTATTAGTTTGTAGTCTGTGCATCTGTGGTGAAAACGAGTAGGTACTATTATTTTCAGTTTATTTCACACAAACTACAGGTACATTTCCNGTCTGTGCATCTGTGGTGAAAACGAGTAGGTACTATTATTTTCAGTTTATTTCACACAAACTACAGGTACATTTCCTTGCATTGAATATTATTATTAACAACACATTTTGATCTATGTATATTAATGAAATACTGCATATAAAGTTCCTTACAGTCAATACTCGAAATTGCGTAATATTTCCTTACTTCAGTTCTTAATTTTCTCCACATACCGTACGGAATAATAGCACACTTGCTTGATAAGTGAACTGAGGGATTTTTTAAAGCAGTCTGTTGTTATTATAACATAACTTTTATCTTCAAATGTATCCATGGGATACCTCACCCCACGTTTATGGGAAGTTAAAACTGCCAAATAGTTGTATCAGCTGTGCGGTAGTTTCAAACACTTTATCAGAAATATTTTGAGAAGATACGCTTATTATGCGTGCGACTCCAAGCTGCAGAAGAGCGTAGCTTTATATTATACCTACTTATAATTTGCCACTTTGTGTGAATTGCTATATTTCTACTTTGTTTAATATAACAATTATTTAATAAATAATGTAATAATTCATGAACAGTTATATTTACGTATACGGTTGGTAACTACAGAGGTATACAACTATCCGGCTGTTCGAGACTGGATTTAGTATATTCAGGTGGTATTCAAACTGTACTTGTTAGAGTACACCGTCCTTTTTAAGAGCATAGTTCTTGTACAAACTTGATGAGTCAAGTAATTTACTATACATACAACATGATGTATTTTCATTCCCGAAGCTCTTAACNTCTTGTACAAACTTGATGAGTCAAGTAATTTACTATACATACAACATGATGTATTTTCATTCCCGAAGCTCTTAACAAGCAATGCACAGACACTCAACACACTTCATGACCTAATATTTAAACCATCTACCATTACAAATACTTTATGACAAAATATTTTATTGCAATTAAATTAAGGAAAATATACATCATTCCTCTATAATTTTATCCGTATAAAGCACAAAGGTTAAANCTAGCAATGCACAGACACTCAACACACTTCATGACCTAATATTTAAACCATCTACCATTACAAATACTTTATGACAAAACATTTTATTGCAATTAAATTAAGGAAAATATACATCATTCCTCTATAATTTTATCCGTATAAAGCACAAAGGTTAAATGATAAATCGATTAACGAGATGGTATGTAAACAAACATATTTGGGAAAAATGTGTGGCCTATTTTGTTTAAATTTTATGTACCAAGTTCTCGACGGATATAGAAAGGCCTAGCTGTGAATACATTGTTCAACAAATATAAAATCAAGAGCCGAGTTTGAACTACTTAGTTTATTTAAATTGGGTATGTTTTATTGACTATATAATTGAAATATCAAAACTATACAGCAGTAGTTTATACAATTTATAGTTTTGAAAATAATTTGCTGACCCTTTTTTGTATAAAAATAAATATAAAACCATACAGTCAGTACATAAACAAAATAATTGTTTTAAATTCTAAAATAACGAAACTAAAACAAAACCTCATTCTTAATTTTAACTGTATTCCATTTTCTTGAAAGCTCATGTTAGAAAATTTTGTTAAAATTATTATGGTTTCTTTATGATGTGTAAATTACAATTTCATAGAGCTGTAGATTGCATTATTTCGTGAATTTTAAAACTAGTATTTTGGCGTATTCATTGATTTTGTGGTTCATAAACCTAATATTTCATAAAAAGTTTGCAAAACTACAGGCTGTATTCAATTTTTTCTGTATGGGATAGTTAGCCGCATTGAAATACCTTGCCAGTAAATCCTACCACATTAAAAAATATTCTCGCACGCGGCCTGGGACTACTACCCCACGCCCCTCTTTGACTTCTCTGAACACCTTTCCGCCGCAAAATGGATCCTGGCCACCAGCTAGGTGGACAGCTCCGCTTAGTTTTAATTAGATGAAAGAGCGAATACGGAGAACGACGGGAGAATATTCAGGGGACGGAAGGGGTGATAATGGACCCCAAGAATAATGAGAGGACAGGACAGAAAAATAATGTCGGCCACGAGGAAAGTTGAAATAAGAGGCGGCGGTGAATTTAGGGGACAGAGTTCTCGGCGAGTAATTAAAACGACCTGGACAGATGAAGAAGTGGATGGTAAACAGTGAGAGATTGCAGAAATAAAAGTGTGTGACTTTGTAGAAGTGAAAGCTCTTCTGGTGTCCTGCACCGGAATAGCACGCGCTGAATAAAGCGGCAGCACTATGTGAAATTCTGCGCTCACACGACCTTACTAACACGCTCTCGCTGAAGTGTTCATGTCCAGTTTTACACCCAAGCTTGACACTAGTTTCGCTTGTACTGGCGTACTCTGCTCCGAGGGCAGAATACAGGAAAACAAAGCCGTGGAGCCGCCAGCCATCTTGAATTTCAGCCAGGAGGCCATCATATTACATTAGGTTTAATTATTTTGCCCCATGATACCACATGGAAACCAACGCCATTTTGGTACAGAAGAAGATTTCATCTGCTACCTCATTCTGCCTGCTCATCCTCATGAAGTATTCCTGCATTTTGCTGCACCGCAGGAGATGTTAATGTGTGCGACATCGAAGTCCGCTGTGACACCACTCATCCAATTTGGTCTTTGTAATTATATTTAATTTACTTCGGAAAGTAAATACATACAGTTGCTTCCAGCACATTAGTGATTTCAAGAAAACCTGCAGGTAAGATGTTGAGATGGAGCAGTGGCAGAATGCAATGGAGGGGAAACGGTAGTACTTCAGAAAGCCCACAAACAATCGTGAACGTCCGCCACATTTACCACGTGCGAAAATTGGCAGAGATCCTACCGGGAATCGAACTAGTTCATCTGGGTTCTTTGGGTTCGAGGGCAAGTATCACGACCATTTACACCACAGAAGTCCTCTATTATGACAAACAAATACATCTTCTTACACTCACTTTTCATCAGTTTCTTGAAATAGGTAGTTCATCCACAAAATCTCATATAAAAAGTTAGTGGTAGTCACCGATCTACAGTGCTTATTTTTTGCCTCTGTGTTTATGTTGCCTTCGTCATGTCATTCAGATTAACATGCATGTATTGCCTAAGTTTTTTTATAATTTCTTCTTGTACGTTAGTATTCTGCATCTAGTTTTTTAATGTTTAAATTATTTGTTTTTACTTAAAAGTGTTCATTCTGCGGATTTACCTTGTTGTCAGCAATTTTTCGAACTAAGCACTGTAAATAATACACACTAACTTGAAATTTTATAGGCCTCTATTTCACTTCGAAATAGTCTCCTTGGGAGTTAATGCAATGAACCTAGTGGTTTTTCCATTGCTGGGCCGCCTTTTGGAAATCCTCCTTTTTTCAGGCTCTCTAGCTCAGTTGTAGTTTCCTCTTCAGTCTCCAATCTCCGCCCCTTTAGTTAAATTTTTATTCAAGGGAAGAGGTAATGTCGCAGATGACCAAGTTAGGAGAATAAACAGTTTGCGAAACGGTAAATATGCAGTTACGAGCTAAAAAATTTACGCCCGTTGATGGATGTGTTAGCTGGGCGTTGTAATGCTGTATCATCCATTTTACATTGGCTCATAACTCATGCCAAGTGTTCCAGAAACGTCTTAAATATTTCTTAGATGATCCTCGTGAATTAAAAGACGATCTTTCTAGACATTTTCTGGTGCCAGACGTTGTCCAAGGCCATGTTTGAAACGTCCGTGCTGTTTACAAATCTACGTTTTGTCTAGAACACGTTCACCGAATGCCTACCGAAACCAATTCTGTGTTTAGGAAGTGTTTATACCGATTTTAAGACAAAGCCGGATGTGCAATTTGTTCAAGTATGTACATAATTTTCAGCAGTGAGAAAGCGTTGGATCTCGCCATAAACAAAGTAATGCGGCGTCCTCCAACGTCAAGCCATGGCGGTATCGTTTCGCATACTGACTCACAGAACTGTCATGTAGAGTCATATGGTGGCAGAATGCTGTTATGTTCTGCAGTCGTATACAAAGGTCAGATTTTGCAAACTTTTTTTATTATGACTGGTATGCATTATTCACGCATCTACTAACCACAGACAATCTTGGCTGGTTTTCGGTGGATGTGTACTTTTTTTGTTAAATTTTGTTTTCTGCTACATACAAAAAGCTTTTAGAAAGGCGTATTGTCAAAAATATAATTTACATACTAAAAAGCTACGAAAGTAATAATTACAGAGGTTTTATAAATTATGTATTAGTCATGGAACTTAATGATGAAGGAAGCTACACTGCTAAGTGCACATTTAACCGTACATGAATAACAGGCACATGTAAATATTATTATGCTACGTAGAGTTGAAAAAAGTTACGTGTGGTTTGTTTTTCTCGATATAATTTCCTGTTTTTATACTTTCAAAAACTTAAAACCATTAAGAAACGGACAATTGTTTTAAGTTTTATGGAGTACTAGCCAAAATGTTGAAAGATATTGTTGAGGTCCAGCCATTTGCTTTTCCCGCTTCTGTCGCTTCACTGCAGTGTCTGGAAGAAGATAGTCCAGCATAGGAATGATGAGAAGCGGGGAGGAAGGATGTATGGTTGGTAAGTGCCTGATTAACTGATAGCTTACACATGGAATGTAGGGGATTATTTTCTATATATAGAAACGTCTCGACGTCGAATTAAGACAGCCCTCTTACAGGCGGTGGAGTACAATTAGCCACGGCGGTTATTGTTAGCGCAGGATAACCGATCTCGGTCTCCAAAGAAACTTGGAGGAGGGATCAAGGTGCTCTGGAGAATGTGCTGTAGTGTCTGGGATCTAGGCGATTGGTCGAAGTTGGAAGTTCTTGAGAGACTGATACAGCAGGGGACTCTGATTTATGTAGAATAATGGACTGCAATTTGGGTGTAACTGAATTACACCAACAACCCGGGGCTGTAGATTCGTTATAATAAAATAAAATGAAAAATATAATACACTCCGTGCTATAAACATTGGCGCATTGAGAACAAACTGTTGAACTCAACTGAAAAAAACAATCCACGGCTGCAGTTTCGTCACACGAGAATATAAAGTAAAATACTAAACCCATTACCATATAATTAGTGCGTTTAAGGAAAACGGTCAATTCAAAATATATAATGTGTGATTAAAAAATAAAAACATAAATCACAGAATAATGATACATTTATCTCGCCAGACCACCTTATGTTTGGACATGTGTCAATAAAACCGAGAATAGAATCAAACAAATGTCATACGTAATCTTGCGTCAGATTTGCCCACGTAACAAATTATTCTCTAAACCACAAAAACTTCGACATGGAGGGAGAAGCTACCATCACATATGGTCTAACAAATGTTCTAAAATTAGGGAACCAGACAAGCGACGGAAGTGTGGAATCATGACACAACTCTCCTGAGAGAACGGAGCTGTGTTTGGTGAGGGGGTAGGGAAGCGACCAATATTTTGCTAAAAACTTGCTCCTAGGCATTTAACCAGGGAAAATAGCAAATGGTGCTGCAGGATAGCTGTACCTTCAATGACACTCGTGTAACTTCCGGTGGTGAATGACGATCACATGTGACTCTCACTTAAGTAATAAGGTACATGCATCACTATAAATAAGCGCTCACGTGTGGTCCTGCAGACAGGCATAGTGGTCATTCTTTCCAAAGTAAACCATGGTTCACCAATCCATTGCATCTCACGTTGCGTTCTGCTGACACCACTACACACTGAGGTGGCGATATCTGGATAAAAGTAGCAGAACACATGCAGGTCGCTGGAGTCGCAGTTTTGCCTGTGTTGTTCTTCTGGAAATGCTTCTGGTATAAATAAAGTGCTGTAGTGAAGCTGCCAGATGTCACTGCGTGGTGACCAAGGACTGGAAATTTTCGTGCCTTTCTGACAAACGGTCCTGCCTCGTGATGGTCTGTTAAGATTGTCCAGAACAGGTATGTCATTTATGTGTACCTTCATGTGACAGTGCTTCCAAAAGAATCTGGCTGTTAAATCCGAAAGGTCCAAATCAAAGCGATTTGGCACGCCGTTCCCTCCATCTCCCGCAGCTCTATTTCTCGGTCTCTCTCAAACTCTGTCAGTTGTTCGCACCCCTGTCTAGTATCTCGTCTCGGCATGCCTATCGCTCAATTACACTTGGAAAGTATACAGCGTATCACATCCCATTCACGTTGCTGAGGACTGTTTGTATACGCCACACGAAGAGCAATGGATGCCCCCTCATACAATGTTGTACAAGCACCAACGCACACAACTTTGATCGTTGTCATATTATCTTTTGATGCGTTTTTTGCCATTTTAAACGATTAGGTTATATTTTTTTACACGAGGAATTTTTTTATTAGTGTATTTTTTTCCTATTAGGTTTCTTTAGGCAGTATGCGTTTTTCAAGTTGGAGTAGAAAACCTAGTTAATTCGAATACTGCAGCAAGCATTTGTGATGGAACACGAAACGAATTTATGTGCAAGTGCATTCGGATAGAACAACGTAACTACTGCAAAATCTTTTGCAGTAATCAATTGGTTTTATGACATTTCTAACACTACCACCTCATTGCTGTATTTAATGTGACGCGGAAGCTTAATAAATTATTTTTTAACAACGGCGTACTTAACATCATAATTTCAAAACTGAACAAAGATGACCACTTGATATTATATCTCTAAAACTCGCTATCCTCGAGAGCTTAGTGGATACATTTTTTTTAAGGACAGTAGACTGCTTCAAAGTTTGCAACACGCATCACCCCAGAGGTTCTTTTCAAGTGCATTCTGCATATGCTTCTGTTTTGTACTATTTTACTTCGAGAATAAAGAATTTTCCGCAAAAGAGAGACCATGTTATTCCCTGTCAAAGTCATTGCAATTTTTTTTCTATTTTTTCAAACTTTTGTAAAAAAACAGTTCTTTTTTTGTATATATATATATATATTATATATATATATATATATATATATATATATATAACCTGTNATATAACCTGTTTGTTAACCATCAAAATGAAAGATAATGGCCGTACAAACAAGCTAAACAATATTGTTTCTGGTTTTTAAACACAAAATATTCCATAAATATTTTAAATATATTTATCAAGAGTTTAATAAAGTGCCTCTCACAATGTTCAAGTGCAAATAACATTAAAAACAAGAAGTTATCAATATAACTAATGATTCTACTTTCGTTTACATGGATGCAAATAATTTTGATGAGGTTATTAGGTTAGATGGTGGGTGTGTCTTGAGGTATAGTTTATCATTTAGTATTATCGTACAAAACATCCTAAAAATTATCTGCATTGTGCCACTTCAGTAAACAAAAGCGGCTACCAATAGTTACGTTAACGTAAATGTCAATTGCGTGCTGGGAAAACAGTGGCGCAAACCACTATAACTGCAAGTTACCATTAGACTAAAGAGATATTAGTTATAAAAGTAAAGTTAATCAGAGGAACACTCCTACAGTTTCTACCACAAGGAGTTTAGTAAATAAAGAATGTATTCTAAGCAAATTTTTGACCTTTGTATTTTCTATTAAAAAAAAATATTATTGTAACATGGAAACATGACTGCATCAATATCTCTTAAGAATCAAATAATTAAATCAATGCAGCATTTCACTTTAGAATATTTTTAATTCGTTACATTAATTCAAAATTTATAATTCACAATTGGAAACGGGGCCCTTCACATTATTTCCTTAGAGATATAAAACATTATATTTGTATTCCATAGTTCACCATATAAAAATCATATTCCATTTGCCAAGTTAATTAGAAATCACAGGATTTAATCTTGAGTTAAAATAATACTTTTGTCCGTCGTGCGACTAAAAAAACAATTCGTTTGTTCCAAAAACGGACAAAAAAGTAATTAACAAATGTAGATATGTGTTTGTTGTGACGTGTCCAAGGAAGGCCGGACACCAACATGACCCACGCTGGTCGGTGAGCTGCATGCAGGAACTGGGCGCCGCCGTCCGCCACTTAAGCCGGCGGGAAGGCAACATTTCGACATTTGGCAATTCTAAACCAAAACGAAGAATTAGGTGAGTGGTCACGGAACAACGACTGGAACTACGACAGTAACTCTAACCACATCACGATCCAGAAACCACCCAGAAACCCTCTGAATACAGAGAATTCAATCTAACCAGAATTAGAAGCGCGACCTAATACGTAAAAAAGAATTATGAAGTCCGTTGTAGGAAAACTTACCCATTAAAGAGGGTTCAGAAGATACTACTTGAAGGCGTGTGTGCATTGCTGTACACTGCCGGTCACCAAAATTAATAAAAATAAAACAGCAATCGCCTATGTTGCGCTGAACTACCTTTCCAATAAATATACTAGCTACATGGATATCAGTTAAACGCGCACTCTGCGACTACATCCTTCACATATATCACAAACAGCTGCTGCTGCCAAGAGATACGTCCAGTAGTCATCAAGTCCAGTATCCAAATGCCCCAGGGAAAGTGCGTCCTACGTGGAGTAATACATGAAGTAGTGCGTAGTTGGCGGAAGAATACACTAGAATTTTAATTTCAAAGCTGCCGATAGATTGCAAGGGGATGAAAAAATGCTGCTCAGGACGGTGCAAAGTGCACTTTTTTTTTTGTGGCGAGGCCTACAGACTGTGGACACAGCGAAAATTGACCGTGCTGGGAAACGGTGCTTCAAGAGTTCAGGCGCAGCTGGAATAATAAACACTGTAACCAAAAGAGTCACTCCAGCATCTGGCGCATCCGATAACGCGTGTTGCAAGCGGGGGCGTTCTCACAGATACGAGCTACGTGGAGTCCTCCTTGCCTGCCCGTGAGCTAGCTGGGACGTAAAACTAACTTGCAAAGCCCCGAGAAAATTAACAGTCACCACAAATCCACTAAGTTATTATTCCCAAATATTTATTACAGTTAAATAACTCAAAATAACTGCAAGCCAAAAAAAATTAAATCATACAAAATATTTTTTAACTATGTGCATTTAAAAAAACGGCGCAATATAGGCATGTCTGACGCTTCTAATATACATTACTGAAATATTTATAATTATTTCATATATATGGTAAACTAATCTAAATTATTTTTATTGCAGTCATACACGCATTAAACATGGCCTACTATAGCACTACTAGTGTGAAAAGTTCGGTGGGAATAGGTTGATTGGTCCCTGAAATGTGACACAAAAAACTCAATTTTCTCACATTACCGTATCTTCATTACTGGAGAACATAACTGAGATTTTTTGGCACATTGTATGTTTGTCATATAAACTGTTACATATTAATTTGGGACATGTGGCATAGTGACATAAAATATTTATATTGCTGTGATTTTAAAAATATGGGACCACCTCCTTAAATCATATGAATTTAAATGGAATACATAAATTTAACTTTTCGCCAGAATCTGGTGGGTAACAGTTAATAGTTTCCAGACATCTTAATTTTTCATGTGTTCCAATCTTCCAAAATGGCGGAAAAATGAGTTTTGATATTAGCTCGTTTGATATTTGCATTGATACTGCCAGCATACAACACTAGGTTGAAATTAGTTACATTGTTATTGTTATGCTACGCGAAAATATTTATATAGCACTATTTTGTAAATAGGCACCTGGTTATCTTAAAACACATACTATCATCAAATTATATGGCCTAAAATTTTTTGCTAAATTTGGAAGAAATTGGTTCATTGTTTCTGGAGGTATGACAAAACCTCTTATTTGTGTGGCACTATTTTACAAAATGGGAAATAAAACAGACTCTGAGTAGACAAATGTGATGATCGTAATGGCGTGGTTTCGTAGATATAGCATAATATTAAATACAATTTTATATGGCCGCCATTTTGAAAATAATAGCCACATTCACTAAAATACAACCATTTACATGACCTACCGTAGTATTACTCGAGTGCCATATTTTTTTAGGAATCGGTTGATTGTTTCCGATATATAACATAAAAACTTCATTTTCATGTGGCACTATCTTACAAAATGGCATACGAAGAAGCCTATGTATTGACACATTTGAAACTTGTAAAAGATAATTTCAGTATAGCAAGTTTGGTCAAAATTATACAAATAGGATGGTGGATATTGCAAATAAACCTAACATATTTATGTAAACATCATTTTAAAAATAAATTTTTTTCATTTTTTAATTGCATATATGAACATGGTCTACAATATTGTTACTTATATGGCAAATTTGGCAGGGATCGATTTGGTAGTTACCGAGATATAACATAAAACCTTATTTTCCGTATTTCACTATCTTCCAAAATGACCGGTTAGTAACATTGTCTTTATTAAATTCTTACATTATGCACTGTCAATGCAACATATTTGGTTTAAATCGGTTAAATGGTTCCAGAGATATAATAGAGAAGCTTTATTTTTTCAATTTGCACTATCCTACAAAATTTCGTGGTAGTATAATTATTATGGCGGATCGGGGCCATTGGGATCCGGGATTGGCGCTGTTCATGCTGTGTCATTCCGGTCCCCCAGTGGCCATTTCCCCTCAAAGTGTCCCTTTTTCCCCTAAAAATCGACCATTGTCCCTTAAAAACAATCATTTTACATGAACATTTTTTTCTTTTTCTTTAAGATTGCATTGGAAGGATAAAAGGGGGGGGGGGTAATTTTGAGAGCAGAACAGTGGCGGCCATATTGGTTTTATAAACATATGGTATGCCAAATCGATAAACAGGGTTCAGGGTCTGGAGTCAGGTCTGACCATCAGCCATGTTGGCTCTGTCAGAGATATTCTCCGCCATATTGGATCTAGGTGACCTTGAATTTGACTCATCACCTTAAAAGACCTTGAACACAAAAAATACCCAAAAAGTAACAAATCTAAAAAAAAATTATAAACAATTATTTAAAAATTGTATAAAAGTTTATAAAAATTATTTTTAAAATATCAAAAATTTTATTTACAAAACTTAAATTTCCGTAGTTTTTCTTCCCCAGTTCCATTTCAAGCAGACAAATGACCCTCCTCCAATCAATCTCATTGTCTTAACATTCACCTCCCATACCAATGTTTCTCATTGGTTAATTAGTTGGCAGGCCGCTGCCCATACTCATTCCATCGTATGCAGCTATCTCGGATTTTTTGATTTGTATATACATTACTGGATGCCGCCATCTTTGATTGAATGATTTCATTTTCAACACCTAGGTGGCGCTAATTTCTCGATTTGCCAACCAGGAGAGTTGACAATTTAGCCACCAGGTTGTTTATGTTTTTCAGTATAGGTTGTGCTGTCGGCGCCCTCCATATTGGATTCAATTTTGAATGTTTAGGTACTTCTAATTTCTCGATTATGCAGCCTGCTATCGACCTCTACCGAATTGTGACATTGGCCATTCCTGCAAAGTATGTAAATTTTAATATCTTTTTATTTATTTTTAAATATAATTATTTTTATTTAAAACTAGCTGTGCCCGCGGCTTCGCTCACATGGACTACGGAATTATTGTTAAGGTTTTTTTTAATAAGGTTACCCCCTACTCCTTCGGCCAACGACGCTTCCACCCGCCGCCACCATTACTCTCCACGTCTACCTACAGTAAACTGAATCGCGAAAGCAAATTTTTTTGAGATATTTTATCGCGATGAATAGTAGCCAATATCAACTTTCAGCCGTCCAACTATTTCTGTGCAAGAAATTACGCAGATCTGTTGCTAGGTTGTGACGTTGCATTGTTATTGCGTTTGCGTACTTTTTCATTTTCCAATAACAATTTTCCCAAGGAAATGGGAGATTTCTCGGGGTAAAAAGTAGCCTATGTCACTTCCTGCCCTCCAACTATCTCTGTGCAAAAATTGACGTCGATCCGTTGCTCCGTTGCGACGTGGAAGGACAAACAAACAANTATCTCTGTGCAAAAATTGACGTCGATCCGTTGCTCCGTTGCGACGTGGAAGGACAAACAAACAAACACACTTTCGAATTTATATAATAGTAGGGCTATATATAGCATGGACCGATACATTTTTCAGTTACATATCAATCGATTAGTTATTTAGCATATCGATACTTATCGATATATCGATAAGTGTCGACATATCTCTAAGTATCGATCAATTGATATATCGATCATTGACGCAGTATTGTACCCCGAGCGCTTATTTTACAAAAAATTTTTTTGAGGGAATAAGAAATTTTTTTGAGATAAAAGTAGCCTATGTCACTTCTCGGTCCTCCAACTATCTCTGCGCAAAAAATCACGTCGATCCGTTGCTCCGTTGCGACGTGAAAGGAAAAACAAACGTCCAAACACACTTTCATATTTATATATATATATATATATATATAATTTTTTTATATAAAGCAGGGGTATTTTTAAATAAATAAAACACAGAAGTTCTTTAAAATCAAAATTTATTTGATAATGTTCAAAATGAAAAAAAAACACAAGTTTATTAATTGCAATCTTGTGTGTTCACCACTCGATGTCCGCATCGTCAACCCAGGAATTGTAGCGGACTGGGAAACCCCACCTCTTGGCATACGACTGTCTATTATGGAATTTCAGCACATTCTCAACCAAACACACATCTGGAAAATTTGTAGACAGGATCTCTTCTGTGAAGAAACCACCATGGATGGGAACATTATTTTGATCATCGAGAAAGTAGGTCCTCGGAGCATAGTTGCGTATACGTCGCACACGAAAGAGTTCGGGGCTCCAATTCGCTGTGAACCCTTTCTCGAACACGCCTTTCTGTTTGGAGATGTGCACCACGTCACCAACCTTGGCTTTAGGCTTGTGTGGGTCCCTCCTTTTCACGTCAGTGTACAAGGTTCGAAGCAGTGAGTCATCTTTCACATCTTTTGGCTTCATGCGAGTGGTAGAATTAACGGTACAATCGTGCTCGCGAAAGAGTATTGGGAGCATATCCAACCACTTGTAATTGCGATTTGCAGTGGAAATCATCCACATTTTCCCCTTCAGACGATAGAAACTGTGTAATTTCTGTAAGTGGAATAATGATTTATGTTATGTTTCTGCATCAGGGCCTTGAACTTCGCATTGTAGAATTCCTTGCCCTGGTTGGTTTGCAGATTAGTCGGGATGCATCCTTCGCGCAATACGTCAGTCATGGCCTTGGTGACATCATGTGCATTCTTCAACTTGACAGGCCTGGCCCAGGCGAATTTGCTACATGCAATTTGCTACATGACGGTCAACATTTATTTGTAGCCCTTGTTGATCCAAGCATACGGTATCATCTCCATGAGGTCGGCTTGAAATAGGTCCTTCATCCCACATATCACGACCTTGCAGCAGTGGTAGTGGCATCTTGGGGATGCGTGCAGTTCATTGGCGATCCCCAATCGACTAATTGTATGTAGCCCCCCTCCTTCAGTTCTTTGACGATTGAAATTATGCTGTTAGTGTGTGAGCAATTTCCAACCCTTTGCGAAGCGAGAAGTAGCTGCAGCCTAGCGACTAGCTTGATCGGGTCGTCTCAGAATACGTAGTCGGTGTTCTTGTCATCGTCTTTCTTTTTTAAACCTTCGCCTCTTTTCAGTGCTATGTTGCTGAAGAGGTCTGTGAGAATGAAAATTTTTTCATGATCTTCGTACTTATGAACACCTGTTTGGGGATCATTATCTTGATGAAGTGCATGCGTAAGTTCGAGCAATGTCTCGTATTCCAGCAGGTCGGATTCTGTAAACTCTCTGGGCTCCTTGCGAAATAGAAGTTCGTAAAGCCCGGGGTTTTCACATGTCTTGTAATCGACAATTCGAATGATCCCACCTGGTATAAACTTTATTTCATCAGCACCGAGGAACCATTTATCATTATGCCTGTATACACTACACCATATGTCGTATCATTATTACGAGATGTGTAAGATCGTAGGTACCGGCAAACCATAGCATTGGGTTAGAAGACTGTTTTCTGTATTTTTTCTTGTGTAGCAAATCCGCATCCGATCCATCGTCCCGATTTGTCTGTACATCATCATGTTTTCGCTTCTTCATAGGCTCAGCAGTATCGTTGATTTCGGTCTTCACGCCTACAGGTGCTCCATCGCTCTCCCTGAGTGCATCGAGACGTTAAGTAATGCGCTTAAAAATGTCTTAATTTATAAGGTTGCGAGCAATTTTGGCCTTCTTGGCGAGCAAATGCTTCGAGCGAACAGACTGTATCTTCCTATGCAGGTCGCTGGCAATGTCCGACATTTCACTGAATAAAATATTTTACTAATGCTCTCTTAAATAGGTTTAGTTTTGTATCTCCGCCAAAATACTTTAGATCTTCCCCAGGCGTTTGCTGCAGACATCCAATATGTCCCTGCTGTAATTTTGAATATCCGTTTTCCTGGTGAGGTGGGAAATCGAGGTAGTGAATGTACATGTTATATATCCTTCCAGGTTTTTTCAGATTCTCTTCACTTTGTGCAGGTGCCACATTCAATTTCCCGACAATTTGCATTTGAACACTGGTTACGTGCTCGTCCTTGGCCACCATATCGCGGNAGGTGCCACATTCAATTTCCCGACAATTTGCATTTGAACACTGGTTACGTGCTCGTCCTTGGCCACCATATCGCGGACGATCTCCGTCTTCACATGCTCCATATTCACCCCGAGCTCGGTCAGGTAGTTCTGAAAGAATGTGTTTTGTTCGATAAACATACTGCGCAAATCCGAGATGCCATTTCCAGTTTCTAGGACGAAATTTTTAGTAGCAGCACCCTCGGATCTTTCGGTTCGTCAACATTTCGAATTATTCTTCTACGAGCATTATAAGTTCCATCGTTTATTGATACGAGACAACCTCCAACTTCGTCTTTGTGAAGACGGAGCTTGATGCTACTTTGCCCGAATTTCGATATGCTGTAACTCATTCTCGATGGTTGGCGATGAACTGATCGAATCCCTGTCGGTACCTCCCATTACATAGGGAGGGGGGGTGCAGTCCTTATGATCGTCAAAAATCTGTATTTCTCTTTCCAGCACAAGGCACACAGACTCTTTAAATCTGATAGCGTCAAGCCCGGATTCATACGATCATCGTAAATATGCCGCAAATTCATATCGACTATGCGAAAAAGCACCAACATGTTTGGATTGTCGCGCAGCAGCTGTGTGGGTATGCGCGAATAAGTTTGGCCGAGGTACATGCAGTCCACCTTCGCGTGCCGTCCCATGCTAAAGTACTCCTGGATGCACTTTTGTTTCTCGCCGGCAATGTCATCGAAGACAAATATCGAGTTTGCCAAAGCTTTGGTAAAAGGCACGATGGCTTCATTATCACTGCAAAGGAAATAACTTATGCCATCCACGGCCGGCAGTACTTGTGCCAGTCGTAGGTATTTCGGATGCTGGAGCGAGTTTTAATATAAGTACACATTCTCGAACCGAAGGCTATTCTCTTCTTACAGCAGGCTCAGTAAGACGAATATTTTCCCGCAATTTGATTGTCCCTCGATGATGCACCTCACTGTATTCGGAAAAAGGCCTCCATGTTGTGATGCGTGGGAGATATCTTCATCCTGGTAGAGTAACATCTTTCTTGATAATACGAATGTAACTACTACTCTCTTGCGGTGCGTTCGGTGCTAACTGCGGTGCATGTAGTGCTAGCTGTGGTGTATGCGGTGCTAACTGCAGTTCTAACTGTGGTTTGTGCGGTGCTAACTGCAGTACTAACTGCGGTGTGTGCGGTGCTAACTGCGTGCGTGCTGATTGAAGTTGCAGAGAACCAATGCTACAAGTTTTAGAATGTCTCTTAAAAATCGCACACCGAGTTCACTGCTTCTGGCAGAGTTTGCACTGAAATGCAATACTTGAAATTTTCATTCTGCAGGTCATTATTTCATGGCGACGCAAGCTGCGCAGAGCTGTTAATGCTTTACTGCAGAAATGACAAAGCAGATGCATTTCCATCTGTCCATACTGTTCCAAGTCTAGAATGACACTAAAACGAAAATGTATATAAGGAGTGTATTTATACTGTTTTCGCTAATTTAACCGCAATGCCTCGAAGAGGTAAGACCGTAGCTGGAAGCGGATCGTCGATATGCTGATCAACAATCTACTGTTCGAGCTGTACATTCCTGAATACAGGTTCTGCAGGTCGTGAACCAAGCCAGCTAAAAGGTTGTTATGCGGCGATACAGGCATCAATGAAACTGGACGAGGCATGCAAGAAGCACGATATCGCTTACTCCCTAAACAAGGTCTGGAGACCCGACACAAAGCAGACAAGATACTTGCACAAAGGGCCGACGAAACAAGAAAATCATCAGACATCGGACTAGGAGAAATATAGCCACCTGGGGCGTATCCAACATGATTAAGGCCAAGGAGAAGAAGGGAATGGAACATAAGAACAAGAGAAAGGCATAGGTTTATATGGTAACATAACAGAGAGCAAGAGAAAGGTACAAGTGAAACAAAAAGCAGTGAGAAAGGGAAGAAAAGTATGAAAGGCCAAGAAAACATCTACCTGCTGATTTTTTCCATTGTTTTTGCCTGCACACGAAGCCCTCGGGGGTCAAATCGGATCCACGAGTGGTATCGTCCGAGCCATTAACACATCATCGAACGAACCGAATCAGTTGTCCGAGGCACAAAGACACAATGCAAATACAGAAGCAATCGCCATGGGTAAAAAAAACGGTAAGGCCTCAACCTAAGGCCATACTCAGTAGGAGGCGGAAGTGGGCAAAAGCGACACAGCAGGAAGAGACGTTAATGAAATATCTACCTAAACGACCACTCACAAACGAAGATTAGGAACTGTTTGCGCGCAAATTGGAAATATCTTATTTCAGGGGATTGTTTACGAGAGATGCTTTGTTCCCTAAACCCAAGAGAGACGAATAAGCCATAATTAGTCTGGGCACGACAGCCGGGCCCGCTACACACTGGGTGGCTTACGTAAAAAAGGGTAAGCATGTATACTGTTGTGACAGTTTTGGGAATTTGCATCCTCCACCTGAACTGCGATGTTACCTGAAAGGAACGAAGCTGACATATGTACAACTACGAAACGAAGCAGATGTCTACCACGTGGAACTGTGGATATTTGTGCTCTCGCTTCCTGGTTCTCTCGCACAAGTAATTGCATAGAATGGCTTTACATCGTCATGAAACCATCAGTCATGTTCATAATGCTTACCTTGATGGGTCGTAGCTCCAAGCTGCATGCGGTACATTTTTCGCCACTCGACCTGGAGGGGGTATGGTGCATAGGCCTTGTCGATATTCAAACCTACAATGCGATACTGAACATCGATGAAAAAAGCTGCAAGCTGTACCTCGTAAAAAGTGGCAATGTTTCCCATGAGGTGTAACTATGTATAGGCTCTCTTTAATGAAATATACGACATTGCAAGGTACATTGAATACATCAAAACATAACTTTCTTGGCATTGCATAACTTGTTTAGTGCAAACATCGTCCTGTTTACAAACATTCGTACTAAGTCCTCCGATATTCCTAAATATCTTCCTTGGAAAATATATTCTCTTTCTATAGTATCTTTGTGGCACGCTGAATCACTGTTTCTGGTTGAATCACTGTTCTTGGTCGTTGATGCAGGCGTCTGGCTGGGAAGATGATGATTTGTTCTTTATTGTGATGTGTCTTTATTGTATAGATTTGGTTTGCAGGGTATGACAAATAATCCTGGTAGTGAATTGTTGTAAATGTGTTTTTTCCGTCGTGCTCATAATAGTCCTGCTCCGGCAATTGGTTATATTAATAAAATTGATGTTCGTGATGTCATGTGTTGGAAGACGTTTGCAGTTCATGAAAATGTTTTAAATCAGACTGCTGTTATTTCTGTTGTTCAAGCTCCAGTTACGTATTCACGTAAAAATAGAAATTTGAATTATCTGATGAAAATTGATTGTTTCGTAAGTTAGTTGGAACTTGTGGAGATGTTCGTGTTTAAGATCACGCACAGCTTGTGTATAATGCATAAGTTATAATAAAGTTTGTTTGACCGAAATCGGTTCAGTAGTTTTCATTTTAGGCTAACATAACCTCACTTTAATTTAACATCAGAGTCAGTATACCCGTTAAAATATACGCAGGCAGGGGCGGTGACATTTTTCAAAAGTTCATTTCAAAAGTGCTCACTCTACCGTGAACCAACATTACATATGTTCTTCTTGTTCGAGATGCGGGACCTGCTAAGGGCTGAGGCACTCTCGGCGCCGTTCATCAGGCCGAGCCTTACTACTCAGTCTGGAGCGCAACTTTATGGCCAGCGGGTTGCTAATGGAGACCAGCGGCTGCGCGCCACGCATAGTTCACTGTCGAGAGGAGAGTCCGCCGGCGGACCAATGGAATGCAACCACGGCCAAAGATAAACACCTCTTAGCGAAGACATATTAGCCCGATCAATTCACCTGTCAGCTGGGTTTCGCCTCCGGTGTTTGCTGTTCCTCGCCACGTGGTATTAAACACGACTCGCACCAAACGAGCAGGGCATCTTTTTTTTTTTTGTAGGGGAAGGGGGGACAATCTATGAGAGTACTGCGGGGGTAACGCACGGCCGCCTCGCTGAGGATGCAGTCCGGAATTGGCGACGCGTAAGAAAACAAGCGAAGTTTTATTTGAAGTCTGTTATATGTAGTTAACTGACCTTTTTTCGTGAAGTAATTTACGGGAATCATACATACTCCGCCGTTAGACGGTTTCCGTGACCAAAATCGCAAAGGTGAGTTCGGAATCCCAACTTGTGGGTTCAAGTCCCGGGTAACCCACGAATATACATGTTAGCTTTAGATTTAAATTTGAGTCTGACCCTCTACCCCCCTCCCCAACAATTAGTCACCAGGTGTAAAGCGGAGTAGTTAATAAATTCTTTTTGATAAATATACAAACTGCAGTACCTGCCTGGCTGGCTAACCTGCTTGCTACATTGTAATAAACCAAGTATCACACTTTCTTTACTTTGATCCATTTTTTTTTTTTGTAAAATAAGGTGTTTGATTTTAAGATTTTTTTTTTTTGAGAAACAAGAAACGTTCTTATTTTAATTTATTGAACACGTATATAAACGAAAAAAAGTGTTTCAGTTTGTGGTGTGCAATTCAGATTACAAAATGTTGCGAGAACTTAAAACTGTTAGTTTTTGGTAGAGATGTAAAGTATCATTAAATATATGGTATATATAAAGAAGTTAACATCTAGTCGACAGCAAGGTCATTAGAGATGGAACAAGTTGCTCAGAGAGGCAGGTACGGGCAGGTCTGTGGCAAGGAACCGTCCCAGCATTCGTCTGGAGTTGTTGCGGGAAACTATGGAAAATTGAGATCAGGATGGCTGGACCGGGAATCGAACCCACGTTCTTCCAAATGCGAGGCCAGTGTTTTACCACTGTGCCACATCGTTCAGTAAGTATCGTTAAATATTTTCACTGAAAAATCATTTGTATAAAATTATATATGAATATTGGAAATACATTAATTCAAAGATACACATCAAGTTAGCCCAGGTAAAACAAACGAGAGCGTTGAATTGTGCAAACTGCATAAAAAAACTGGAAAAAAGTTCTTTCAAATACAAATTTTTTTACATTAATGCTAAGGTCATGTTCACCAACGGCGCGTGGTGGTGTTACCTTTCTGTCTTCGGATAATGGGGCGTGCAGTTACTTTCAGCTTAGTTTCGGTACAGTAATAAGTTAAAAAAAATTGTGATGTCAAGTATGTCCGTTGCTGGACTACACTCATAGTTACAGCTTACCGTATTCAGTCCTACAAGGGTATATATATATATAAATATATATATATATATATAGAGAGAGAGAGAGAGAGAGAGAGGCACGCACGCTCACACACATACACGCAGAGGAAATTAGATGAAATGCGACCAAGATAAAATAAAGTAAATACAATAAAACAGAAAAATTTATCAAAAAAGAAAAAAGGAGGAACAATTACAACTACCGAAGGGAATTGAGGAGAGGGAGACTGGCAATTAAAGAGAGTGAGAAAATAGAGAAAAATAAATAGTTGTAAGCACAATGGCCAAAAAATAAAATAATTAGAAAAAAATTATTGTAGCCAGGCAACGAAATTTGCACGCTCAGACGCACTAGATCTCATTGAGTATCCGACGTATTGGGTCACAAATTTAATTTGGTAAGGACAGGTTAATAATAATGTAAAAAGTAATGACAGAGACACTACATTTCTACTGCAAGCACTTATTAAGAAAATGTTAAGATTAGGTTATTAATAAAACATTCTAGCATATTGAAACCTGATTTTTAGCCTACTTTCCAAAAGAAAGATAGGCTTATGAGATCACTTTTCTGTCCGTGTGTATTTATGTGTGTGAGTAGACGTGTGTTTATGTGTATGTGTCCCCTAAAAACGTTTTAACGCATGAAGCGAATCTGACCAAACTGGGTTCATTATATTACCTAGGAAGGACATCTGACTTTAGTAAATTCCGGCTACGCCTGGTGCTTATTTTTAAAATGGCTGTTATTTGAAAATTTTNGACACTACATTTCTACTGCAAGCACTTATTAAGAAAATGTTAAGATTAGGTTATTAATAAAACATTCTAGCATATTCAAACCTGATTTTTAGCCTACTTTCCAAAAGAAAGATAGGCTTATGAGATCACTTTTCTGTCCGTGTGTATTTATGTGTGTGAGTAGACGTGTGTTTATGTGTATGTGTCCCCTGAAAACGTTTTAACGCATGAAGCGAATCTGACCAAACTGGGTTCATTATATTACCTACGAAGGACATCTGACTTTAGTAAATTCCGGCTACGCCTGGTGCTTATTTTTAAAATGGCTGTTATTTGAAAATTTTNCGAAGGACATCTGACTTTAGTAAATTCCGGCTACGCCTGGTGCTTATTTTTAAAATGGCTGTTATTTGAAAATTTTGAGCGGTATGCCATATCTCGGGAAACATTTAACTGATTTTTACCAAATTTTGTGTGTTGACAGCGCATCGTATAAGCATATAATATAAATATTGATATAGCTATGGTTCGCAATTTTTAAAGATAACATTTCATGAATAAATAAACCTATTACGTTATATATTGAGAACTACTCATCCGATTCTTTCCAAATTTCGCACATAAGCAATACTGCGGAAAACTATAAAAACAAGGATGCAATTTTATATTAATAGGCCACTTTTTTAAAACGGTGGCATTTATATATTTTTATTAGCTATCTGTATTCTATTGTTCTGCCAATTTTGACTAAACGTTGTATGTTGAAAGTATCTATTACAAGCATTATGTGTACCAAAACGTTGCCACTTCTGTCGGCCATTTGGTAAGATAGCGCGACACAAATACAAAGTTTTTATGCCATATATCGGTAATTTTTCAATCTGTTATCAACAATTTTTTACGCCAGAAGTGCTTCAGTAGGCCATGAAAATTACTTAACTTAAGTGGGTCAGGCACTTATTTTCAAAATGATGATAAATAAACATTTTAGATTAGTATGTTGTATCTACGAAGCCATATACCCAAATTTTACATAAATTTGTATGCTGACAGTATCTACTACAGCTACCAAATTTGTCTACACAGACGTCTGAAAACGACTAACCGATTCCTATCAAATCTGGAGACTATGGGAACGACCTTGTGTTTATTTGGCTATCGAATACTATGGAATGTTCTTTATTGGCTGGGCTCCCAGCTGGGGAGTTGGTTACCAGGTGCTGATTGGCGAACGGCGTTCCGTAATTTTGCTCATTAGTGACGCCATTTTGCTGGTTTGTGTTGCTGGAGTTCGTGGTGTAAGCGGCTATGTCACCTCTGTAATATTAAGTATTCTGTGACAACCATATGTTGTCAAAAGAGATGCTGTTTTAATTGAAAAGTGACAATTACTCTAACATCTTGATGTTAGTAGCCATATATCGTTTAAAAGATACAGCACAAGTTAGTCTATTTTAAGGGATTTGACATTTTCGTGATATAACTCGGGGACACAATCAGCCCTAATACTTTCGTACATATTCCGGTCACGTTTGCAATCAGACAACATACACGCTATGGTGAACTCTATCAATAATAAACTCGCAGTGACAGAAATAAATAATCACGCGCAACTCAGACGAGCGTAAACTCGGATTTTTTCCAGGAGCAACCGCCAATGAACCAGAAACATCAACTTGATCATCCAGACGACTGTGAAATCTAGCTTTACAGGTCATCGAACCAGTTGAAGTGCCCCTCCGTATATCGGAATCGTTTAGGAAAATGTGGAATAATTTTTACAATTGTGTAAAACAACAGCATATAAACACTGTATCTGCACTTGTGAATAAGTAAGTCAGTTACACAGGTTTCACATCAGAAGAGTTTTAATGTTTGTCACTAGCTTGTAAATCAGGACAATATAATGCACTTTTGTGGTAGGTGGTATATAATAATTGAATGGGCCGACATAATGTATAATGTGTCTAAACCTAATTGTAACCATTTGTAAAGCACCTAATTGCGACTTATTCAATCATTTACATTTAAAATTGTAAACAAATTTAATTTGCCCAATTTTACACATGACCATGTAAGTATTAATGTCGTGTAAATGCATTATTTAGAATACAAATATTGTAACATAATTGAGATACTTCATTATCAGTATACATTGTTTAGTATGTTCGTGACTTATTCACTTTAAAAATAATGCTGTTAGAATTACCGCACTATTCACCTCACACTGCATCAGGATCAACTTCCTCAAGATCTGGGTTATTTGCAGGAACATTGGCAATTCTCAAGTTACTGTAAAGCAGATAGAAAAGAGGATCAATTAGAGAAAGGAGATCCGTAAGTTATTACTTCTTTCCCTCGCTAATGGCTAGTGTTTACATGTGGAGGAGAGGCAAATCTNAGAAAGGAGATCCGTAAGTTATTACTTCTTTCCCTCGCTAATGGCTAGTGTTTACATGTGGAGGAGAGGCAAATCTGCTGAAAGCGTGTGTTTTCCACGTACCCTTATATTAAGCGCAGAAAATGGATGTTTTTTCTTTTACTGCTGGTTTTTTTACCTGACAAGACTTTTATACATACCGTATTGCAAACATTGTATTGGCTACTGTATTGCAACCATTCTATTGGCTGTGAAAGAAACCTATCACTATCTTCGTTTCCTTTCTTCAAAATGAATCATCCTTGAGCTTGACCTAAACTGACAAAGTNTACTGAAAGCGTGTGTTTTCCACGTACCCTTATATTAAGCGCAGCAAATGGATGTTTTTCTTTTACTGCTGGTTTTTTTACCTGACAAGACTTTTATACATACCGTATTGCAAACATTGTATTGGCTACTGTATTGCAACCATTCTATTGGCTGCGAAAGAAACCTATCACTATCTTCGTTTCCTTTCTTCAAAATGAATCATCCTTGAGCTTGACCTAAACTGACAAAGTCATAAAATGTATTTCTTTCCATTACAAACATATTGAATGGATTCCTCTGTTTGCACAGCCAAAGAATTACACCAAATCATTCCGATGATTGATTTTCACCACTATCTTCTTTTTCAACATTTAACTTACAGAATCATCACTATCGTACTGTATGTGTGTATAACCATTAACAAAAAAATTGTGATTAATTTTGCGTGGTCATGCACGTGATTTTATTGCATAACAAAACATGAAGTAAAAAATTTATTTTGTTTTGACCATTGTAGGTGTCTCAGTAAAATGGAATTGTCAGTGTATCATCAGAAAAATCAAGCATGTGACGGAAAATAAATCGAGCAATTTCATTCCCACCTTTTCCAGATACAGTTTCTTTCTACACGTAGCAAGTAGCTTCATTAGAAGCAAGATCGTGGGTCATCAAATTAAATGTCAATAATTGCCTCTTGTAAAGAGAAACTGAGACAGTAAGATAAATAATTGGCCGGCACTATTTCAACTTAAATGCAAGCACACGACTACCGTTATTTTGTTTGACCAGAACTCTATCCCAGATCTTGGCATTGTATGCATCGTCTGCATATAAGCTCTAACTATCGTTTATCTCTTGCACTGATAAACAAATCTTTGCTATCACCACCCGCAGTTCTTATTTTATAATTAAGTAAATCATACTTGCGACAAATATCCTGCATTAGTTTTTTGAAAACAAGTTTCTTTTTATAGAAACATTTGGATTACAGTGTTAATCATCAACATTAGTTGATTCTTGGTACAATCTAATCTTTGCATCTTGGCTATAAATAAATTCGACTATAGGTATTTCTTTCCTGTCCTATTTCGACTGTAGTGACATTCATAGTTTGGGAAAGACAAATTATGCAGCTATGTATCATTTGTTGGTCTGGCGTTTTACTTGAAGGCGATTGTTATGTTGAAAACTATACCTGCATTCTCCTCGTGCTGTCCTCATATTCGAAATACTTGTAATATCTGTTAGCCATGCTATCAACAAGGTCGAAGTCATATAAGAGTACGTTTTTGATTGTATGTCAGTAAGCAGACATAACCACTTTTCCATATAAAAATCAATATGTCGTTAATATTTAGCAAACATTTCTAAACAACATAAAAGGAACATAATTTGGCATATGTATAAGTAATAATACTAAATAGAGTCAATGGACTCAACTTCGCTGGAAACATAATTGGCACTAGAAGACGCATTTCACTCATGTATTTTATCTACAGATTTTACTAAATCAGTGAAATTATTTGTGCGTCTAAAATTTTTTCAGTAATATATCAGTGCAAACACACTATTCACAAATAATAAACTCCAAAGATCGGCCGTAAACCAACACTGTCTCCCCAGATATGTAGTACATTGTATGTAAACTCCAAACTGTTATTTTTGCAGACATGGAACAATGTATTTGTGAGCTATACTAACGTGTAGGGAGAATCCATGTCCTTCGTCTATAATTGAGTGAGTGAAGTGAGTGAAGAGATTTGGGCGGCTCTTAACAGCGAGGTCTTGAGAACCGATGAGGGTGACTGAGGTAAGTATGGAGCAGCGCCGGAATGAATGTGCAGAGGAAACGGGAGATCCCCGAGAAATCCCACCGACCAGCGGCATCGTCTGGCACGATTCCCACTCGCACATGCAAAAATTCGGGAGTGACCAGGCCGGGGATTGAACCCAGATCGTCTTGGTGGGAGGCGAGCAGGCTAACCGTTCAGCCACCGCGGCCTATTCTGCAATTGTTTAAGCCTAATATTAAAACTGATAGGTGATGTGCATGTGGGAATTATAGGGTATCTTGGGAAGGCAACAACAAATAAAGTAAGTCGATTTACTTATTTTGCTGCCAAACATGGTCATTTATGTGTATGTAGATATCTCAAGTTACTACCGGCTCTCAAGACCTACTGACCGTAAATTCTAAAACTCGAGAAAAATCGGTAAAATAGAGAACCAATTACTCTAGTGACTCCGGGCGCCATGTTCGATGTAGGTGACCTTGGCCTTGACCTCTGTGATTGAAACTTAATAAACTGACACAAAAGTTCTACAAAATTGAAAAAAAACCTTAAATGTCGAGGAAAAAATTACATTTCTGACCCCAACCTAACCGCCGTGTTTGGATGTGGGAGACATTGAGGGTTCGATTTTCGTAAACATGGTAGAACAGTTACTCCCTGGTACAGCGACCAGCAGACGACTGATTAGTCGGTTCCCATTGACCCCCATACAAACTAATCATTAACTATACAGTCGATAAAACCTGCCAGACCAACCAGCAAGACAAGCCAGCCAAATAAACAATCCATGGCTTCAGACGATTACGACCAGTCTCGAAACACGTCGTCCAATACGAATCTCGTTGCTAACATCTTCGCACAAAACTCCATAAAACACCTCGCCCGTCGTGATCATTAAACAAAATGAGTATTGGAACATGATGCGAAGCTCATCGCGAGACATGTTGCTGTGCAGAGCGCGAGCTATGAAACGCTCCTCAAAGTAAAACCTGTGTCGCGGACCATGTCGCGAATCTATGCGAGCTACAAAACATTCCTCAAAGTATGTCGTGGACCATGTGACGACCTAGATGTGAGCTTCGAGAAATGCCTCAAATCATGTCACGAATCATTACACAAAGAAAGCCCCTGCTGTGAACAATGACCCAAAATAATGTTGCGAGACAACGTGAACCAAGACACGAGTTAATATAAATCCCTCAAATCATGTTGCGGTTCATTTCACCTCTCGGTGGCTTTAGCCCACTGAGCAAAGACGATCCTTAAGCAGTCCGACTTATGTTTATGGTGTATCAAATAAGTCGCCCGCCCGAGTCCTGCACCCAACAAAATATGGTTTAAAAGATAAAATATAAAAATTAAATAAGAATTACATAAAAATTCGATAACAGTAATCACAGCTAGCCAAAGTCGCGAAGACTATCGCAAGTCCTGCAACATGCCGCGAAGCACATATTGAACCACATTATGAGTAGTGGCAGATATTGTACATTTGAAGTCTCCGTTGATATGCTTCTGTCATATGGCACATGGCCGATGCTGTATGTAAATGAAAGTGAAGCCATGAGGAATCCATCATATTGTGTAAACATAATACTTGGAGACACACTAAGGAAATCTCACATGTCCTGTTTATGCGAGATGGGTCCCCAGATTATAGGTTTATGGCGAATAACTGGCGAGGGTGTGAAGTGTCGAGTAATGTGATGGTGGGGCGTTGGAGGGTGGAGGTAGAGAGGACGTGTGTTACATAAAGCCAATAATTCGTTTACGGGGAGGGCGGTAGATTGATCGACTATAGAGTCAACGATTAATTGGCCGGGGATTTGAGGGGTACTGACTAATCAGTCGTCTACTGATCGCTGTACCGGAGAGTTGGTGTGCTCTGCCATATTTATGAGAGTGGAACCCTCAAGGTCACCCACGTCCAACATGGTGGTTGGGTCAGTAATGAAACTTTTTCCTAGATTTTTTTTTTATTTAATGAAATTTAAGGTTGCCAGGGTTAAGTTCAATGTTACCTACATAGAACATGAGGTTTGGGGTAAGTAACTGAATTTTTCCTATTTTTTTTTAGAGTTCAATGTCTCTGGGCACAAGATCACGGTCACCCACATCCAAGATGGTGGTTGGAGCCAGTAGTGTAATTTCTCGCTCAATTTTAGGAGTTTTTTTCTTTCGATTTTTTGCATTTGAGGTCACTGCGGTTAGAGTCACCCACATATAACATGGCGGTTGGTGCCAGTAAAGTAATTTTTTCTCGATTTTTACGAGTTTTTGAATTTATCTCAATTGTTCGGGTTCCAGGTTACTGGGACAAGACTTAGTTCACCTACATCTGACATGGCGGTCGAGGTTATTAATTTGTTTTTCTTAGATTTTTCGAGTTAAAGGCAACTGTGGTAAAGTTCAAGCTCATCCACATCCAACATGGCGGTCAGTGTCAGTAATAATTTTTTGCTCTAATTTTTTAAGCGCTTTTAATAATTTTTTTTAACGATTTTTTCTCTATTTTGGAGTTTAATGTCTCTGATGTCATCGTCACACACATCCAGAATAGCGGCTGGGGTCAATAATGTAATTTCCCCCTGGATTTTTACTTTTTTTCCTGCTTTTGTTTATTTATTGATTTATTTTGAATTTTTTTGGATTTAAGGTAACTTGAATTAAAGTTGCCAAATCAAGCAATGCTAACTGGGTTATTATGAAAACAAACANATGTCATCGTCACACACATCCAGAATA
This sequence comes from Clitarchus hookeri, assembly GCA_002778355.1. Classification (NCBI taxonomy): domain Eukaryota; kingdom Metazoa; phylum Arthropoda; class Insecta; order Phasmatodea; family Phasmatidae; genus Clitarchus; species Clitarchus hookeri. The sequence continues at coordinate 85,745 of NQII01005697.1, read as the reverse complement.
GCGGCTGGGGTCAATAATGTAATTTCCCCCTGGATTTTTACTTTTTTTCCTGCTTTTGTTTATTTATTGATTTATTTTGAATTTTTTGGATTTAAGGTAACTTGAATTAAAGTTGCCAAATCAAGCAATGCTAACTGGGTTATTATGAAAACAAACNTTTTTTTGGATTTAAGGTAACTTGAATTAAAGTTGCCAAATCAAGCAATGCTAACTGGGTTATTATGAAAACAAACACGGTCGCTGTCCATTCTGATTCGCTGGGCTTAGCTCGGAGCCTTTAGTCCGCATTGCCGTTTTGAGACTTAGGAGCATCGAATCCGCTTTGCTGCTCTTGAGGACTATGTGGCTCATACACCGAGGAGCCTCGAATCCGCTTTGCTCATATGAGGACTCGAGAGGAATATTGTTACCCTTTCTTTGGAAATTTTTGCCGAATATCGAAGATGGCAGCCAGCTCCTGGTTTCAGAGGGCCCGAATCCTGCGCAAAAACGAAGAAAACCCCACTACTTACATTGTTTTGTGAACAGTAAAACTAATATCAAAGTTTTAATGAAAATTAAAAAAAAATATTTAGTTAGTTTTTTTCCACGACAACTAGTTTCCATCTAATTATGCACAATAGCTTTTCAAACATACAACGAACATTCAACGTACGCAAATTTGCAACACATATTTCAAACTAAAAACGGTTTAGGTTGTTTACGGTAAACTGAGAACTTTTGTAAGCCCTGCTATAATCTACTTGTATGTACATTACGTATTCTTCGACCACATTAAAAATTACCACTTTCATGTATCTAATCACTTTATTCATACGCCGGTAATGTAATACGGTGAAATTATCAGAAAAGTAAATATTTTACATGTGTGCTAATTCTTACACTTGCATGCAATAAAAAAAAACAAAGATCAAAACAGTTTATTTTAGTATTCACAAATGTTTACCTATGAATTGAAATTCAACGTTTGGAAATGGGACTACGTCTCCTCCGTCGTTACCAACTTTACTGGGGGCATGCCAGTCAGTGTGCCCGTTAAAATGTTTGCAGGTAGTGTTAGTGACATTTTCCAAAGGTTGATTTCAAAAGTGTTCCTTTAACAGCGAACAGCGGAGCCAGATCCCCTGGTATCCGGGGCCGGGAGATTTCGACCCCCCATTCCCAAACCTTCTTCTTTCGGAGGACCTGCACATAGAGACACACCGGGCCACCCGGGAATCGAACCCAGAATGTGTTGACCCAAATGTAAGTTGCTAGCGACCATTCAGAGTGTAGGAGCGCGGCGGAGGGCCTCACCTGAGGTTGAGCGTGGACGGGCCCATGCTGAGCTGCAGCCGCAGCGAGCGCAGACGGAAGTTGCGTGTCTCCCTGGCGATGTTCTCTGGCGTCTGCGTACCCTGGTCGCATCGGCCACTGCCGCCCCCGCCGCCGCCGCCTCCGCCACCGTTCGCCACGTAGCTGAGCTGCGGCTGAGAAGAGCTGAAGCGCAGGCTCGTCGTGACGTCCCTGCAACACGACCAACTCACCTGTCGTGCCTGTTCTGACCTCGGCTCACAATCTTTCTCACGGACCAATGCACTTATTTTTGACAGTTCTCAAAGTTGTCTTTTGTACAGCTACTACCATGGTGAAGTGTTTTCTGTCAACATACCAGGCAGGTTGACAGCCGAGCGTATTTACGTAAACATCATCTTGGTGAGGGGGGGGGGGAAGAGACAGCCATGTCCATGGGAACAGCTGTAAATAGGCATACCTGAAGAACTGTCCAATAAGTGCACTCGTTCGTGAGCCGTCTTGAGGGGGAGTGTGGAGTGGAGAAGTTTGGGCGTCTCTTTACAATGGGGTCTTCAGCGCCGATGAGGGTGGAGCGAGATGAATATGGAGCAGCACCAGAATGCAAGAGCGAGGGAAACGGGAGATCCCCGAGAAAACCCACCGACCAGTGGAATCGTCCGATACGATTCCCACATCCGAAATTCCGGGAGAGGCTGCCATGAATCGAAACCATTTCGCTTCGGTGGGAGATAAGCACTGTAACTACTACGTCAACCGAGGTGCATTTGAAGGGGAAGGAGAAAGGATTTTATCAAAGAGATGATGGGAAGAGGATTTGAAAGGGCTGTAGAAACTGTTTTGAAGGAGGGCAAAGTGTTTGAAGAAGGTAAAGACGTTCGAGGGGGGAACGCGAAGGGTGACGAAAGACAGATTTTAAGGGAAAGGGTGACGGTTTATCAGAGGAAATGGCACCTGATTTTAAGAGGAAAGGGCAGTGGGTTCGATGGAGGATGTCAATTATTTTGAAGGGAAGGGCAAAAGATTTGAAGGGGATATGGCAGTGGTTTTGACGGAGCGAGGACAGCGGTTTCGAAGGGGAGAAGAGTGTTTTAAAGTAGTAGGGCAATGGTTTTAAACGGGGATTGGAAATTGTTTTGATGAGTAGTGGCAATGTTTTTAAAGGCGAGAGGAAAATATTTTTGAAGGAAAGTTTTGAAGGAGAGAGAAAAATAGTTTTGAAGGAGAGGATTATGGTTTTGGAAGGGGCGAGTGAGGGCATTGAAGGGGGATAGAAAGTGGTGCAGCAGGTTAACACACATAACTTTATATTTTTTTTTAGTATTGGTATGAAACTTAACTATACATATTGTTCATGGATTTTCCTTATGAAATACACATTGTATTGAAAGAACATAACTAGATTTTTTCTGAGGTTTTTGTAATATTTTGAAGCAGTAAAATGATTTTTTTATATTATGACATTGATTAAGTATGTTATAACATCCGATCAGTAAGATGAAGTATGTTCACAATAATTTTTGGAAGTATGCTCCACGCATCATCAATGGAATTTTCACAGGCTTTCATACTACGATCTAAAAATAGTGTTTTGTTCAGAAGTAGTTTAGGCTCTGCGATAACACTACTAAATAACATTCAAGTTAATGTATATTCCATTATTGTTCATATTTCACAATGTATAGAGGCGAAAATTGCCTGAAGATATAAAAATTAGTATTTTATTTAAATTAATCTACATCAGTAGAAATAAAAGATTTAGTAAAATAGAGTTTTATGACTTCTGTTTGACAAAAACATTTTGTATGGCTATTTTCCCAATGTCAAAAGAGGGCGAGACGATACATTAGGAAGAATCAGAAGAAAAGCAAAAACATGCCATCCATTCAGAGCTATATTTTCTTATCTCCTAATATATAACGGAAAACCTAAAAAACCATTAGTAAACCTCACGGTTAGTAACAAAGTTTACGTTATTACCTCAAAACAAATATGACACAAAAAAATCTTTGTGGGACATCACACGAGTTATTAATTCAATTAAAATATTTCCAAAATAAATTTAGCTTTGATTCAAAGCTGAACCAAATTCCTAGCAACTGTTGTTGTATTTTAGTATTGTATTCTAAACATGTAATTATATTATTTTTCAGAGAAGCTAAGTTTAACTTTTATGAAGCCAGACGTGATAAAGGGGCGAAAGAACCTGTAGTATATTTTTCAATGGCCGTGCGTCCTTAGAATAGAGTTGAGAACTTTGGGTGGCTCTTAACAACGAGGTCTTGAGAGCCGATGAGGGTGACATTAGGTGAGAATGGTGCAATAAGGGCTGGGGAAATGGGAGATCCCCGAGTTAACCCACCTACCAGGGGCATCGTCCGAGACGATTCCCACTTGTGAAAATCCGGGGGTAACCCGGAAGGAGAATGAACTCTGTTCGCCTTGGTGGAAGGCGAGCAGTGTAACCGCTCAGTCACCGCGGTCCGGCATTCTGAGAATCGATAAAGCGCATTTAGTCCCGCAATGAGCTGCTTGTACACGCTTTACGAGGCGGTGTTAATCTTGCTGGCTGGCTGCGGTTAGCCCTTGGTGTCATGCAAGTGTCTGCAGCGCGAGATGTTGCAATTTTGTACGAAGTAAAGTCTACTGCACTCGAGGACGAATTTGCATCGACCCTCGGGAATGGAGAAAAATATGACATTTTAAACGTATATTCTGACTTGTCGGAAGGAACTGGGAAAAATTGACACAATTTAGCAACACGTGAACTAGACAATACTGAAAAATATACTAAAGTAGTCTACCAATTGATCTTTACTATGTTGAATTCCAGTACAGTGATATAAATAAGTGTAAATTATTCTCCCACTTAAAAATAATGCTCAACAAAAATTTGTTCTTTATTGCTACATGCTAAGAAAGTAGCATTAAATCGCTGACATTAACGCACAATCACATACACAAAAATCATCCTACATCTTGTTTCTCCTTTACCGGCATCGTCCTTCCGGAAGACGTCACAGATTAACTACCAAATGTAAAACGTTAAGTAAATTTTTATTTTAAATACCATTTATTTAATGTTTGTAAATATTTTTCAAGAAAATATAAGTTTTTTTTGTAAAGTAGTAGTGGTTCATCGAAACTGGGCAACCCGTGAATTAAATTTTGTCTTTTGATCATATATTTGGTATTATGATGTATGATACATACGTCTTTAAATGCTGAATCTTTTATGATAAAAGGAAGGAATAAAAAGAGTAACTCGCCACAACTAACGGAAAGTTTTTGTAAGGTTGTGAACACTAAATTCCTTTGATTTGTTTGTAGAGGAAATTAACATTCACGTTGCGTCAAATAAAAATATGCATTAATTTAGCCGCAAGCCAATATGATCACGCTTATTAAATCGCTGGAATTATTATACCATAAAATGTATTGAGTTTAGGACGCAAAATTTCCCTTCCTTGTGAAACCAGTCTACCAGTACTAAGGCGACGCGGACATTACTATGGAAGTTCATTGCAAGAAGTGATAAAGGTGACATTATTTCCATTATAGAACAATTTGATGCGCTCCCCAAAGTGTAATTCCAGAAAAGCGGAGCAGTATTTGAAGAGAGTTTGAGGAACTATGGTGACATTTTACCACATAAAAAAAAACATTATCTGGCACTCAATACATAGTGGTGTCAAGGCAGTACTGCGAAATTGTTAAAACATAAATATCACAAATATAGTGATATTACGCCAATTCGCACACTAATGTGTGCAAAACTAAGATATATAATCAGGCATTAACCTAATCATTACACAATAAATAAGATTCAAAAATTAAGAACTACTTTTCTTGATTTTCTGAGGTAATTAGTGAGGGTGCTCTAGTCGGTGATCACTTCAACGGGTATGGAGAAAAGCGGAGCAGTATTTGAAGAGTGTTTGAGGAGCTATGGTGACATTTTACCACATAAAAAAAAACATTATCTGGCACTCAATACATAGTGGTGTCAAGGCAGTACTGCGAAATTGTTAAAACATAAATATCACAAATATAGTGATATTACGCCAATTCGCACACTAATGTGTGCAAAACTAAGATATATAATCAGGCATTAACCTAATCATTACACAATAAATAAGATTCAAAAATTAAGAACTACTTTTCTTGATTTTCTGAGGTAATTAGTGAGGGTGCTCTAGTCGGTGATCACTTCAACGGGTATGGAGTTACGGGCAAATGTTAAAACAAGTCTTCAATTGCGACCACGCGTTTTAAGGATGTTGGGTGCAATAAAATAAATTTTTAATATTTATAACAAAAATTAAAATTTTACATAAATTACATAAATTACAGCAAAGAAGAAAATTATATCCCACAGCTCTTTTCATGATCCCAAGATGTTAATAGCACAGTATCATTGTATTTGAACAGAAAAATAAAATTAACAAAACTATTTTAAAACGTAAATCAAGCAAACTTTACTGACGAAAGACACTGTCTTTATTCACTTTATGTTATGTCCAACATTTATTTTAATGAAAATTTGGCAGTGTAATAGGCCAAAAATACACGAGTATTTGAAAATTAAAAAAAGTAAAGAATGTTTTCTCCATTTAATCATGATGTATCTATAAATTTTGAAGAAGGCTATGGTAGTTTTTATTGCAACGTATCCAATTTCCACATGATACAGTTTTTATTACTCATGTAATGCAATAAAGCAAAATCATGTTTTTTACACCAGATTATGAAAAATGTGTTTCAATGTTATTTTTATTACGGGAAATGACCTCATATTCAGTGTATAATTGTTGGAAGTTTGGCAGAAACAGTAGATAGTGAATATTTTGCTGTCAAACATCCCTAAGGTCAATTATTTCCGTAGAAGCAGTAAATGTGTTCCACGCGGTACTTTGTCACCGTCTAACGCACGCACATTTTTTTTAAGTTGCATTCATTTCGGTCAAGAGCAAATCAGAACTGATGTTCCAGAATGGTGCCAAGTCTCGTGTCTTCCCTCTTTTCCAACATACCGCATTTCCTGCATGAACCAAAGTCATTAAATGTGCACTTGTGTGTGTTTTTTAAAAAAACATTTGCAACGGTTTTCTTAGCTGCGTTTGTTTACAAATGGACGCCCAGTGCACTGTTTTCGGGTTTACAGAATGCGTGTTCAACAAAATTAAGAGATAATATTTTAGAATTCGTTAGCTGAAAAGGGTCCACTTTATTATTTTCGTAGACCGCTTCAAGCACGATCGCAGCCCTCGGACAGCCCCGGGCCAGCCGTGGCTTTGGCAGCGGCTGCTCATGGTAAACTGAGTACTTTTGAAAGTCCTGCTTAAGATATACTTGCATGAGCATTGCGTATTCTTTCACCATATGTAATATTCATGTAACCATGGTCCCGGTCGCTTTGCTCATGCGTCAGTAAAGTAAACCTGTGAAATCATCGAGAAATTAAATATTTAACATATTTGATACCTACAGTATCTTGAAATGGTTCCGTGCCACTTTTCATTCAACGTTACAATATGGAACTACTTTCTTTTCGTGGTTACCAACTCTACTGTACTAATACCTGTCATTGTGCCCATTAAAATATATGCAGGAAGGGCAGTGATATTTTTTAAAGGTTGATTTGTAAAGTGCTTATTACATCGTGAACGGTCTTTATCACTGTTAACCCAGTTATCAGTGCAGCGAGCGACAACGATTGACATTGACATAAACGACTCTACGAGGAAGTGATTTTGACATCGGGAGCGCGCACTTACTGTCTGCGAGCAGCTACCTCGAGTGCGCCTGCGGATCGATATTGAATATTTAGAACACCATAGAAAGAGCGAGGCCGTAAGTGAGATTCTTCTTTCTTTTTTTTTAGTTAATTTCCTGTCATCGCGAGAAGAGACAAGTAACCATGCCACTAGTAGTCCCTTCCTTAGTCGGGCGGCCGTTGTGGTACAGTAGTCAGACTACTCGCCTCCGTTCGATTCTCAGTGGGGTCTCACGGATTTTCGCGTGATGATACGTGGCGGACGTTGCTGTTTGCCGGTGGGTTTTTTCGGTCGGGTACTTAGGTTTCCCCCGCCCTTGAGTTTCACAGCTGCTCCAGCTTCGTCGTCAGTCACTTGGCTAACCGCAAGATGGCGCTAAGGGCTAGACAAAAGCGATTACAGAGCTATCTTGTGCCGGGAAAGCAAACGATCCCCCCCCCCCGAAAAGAGGAGAAATTCTCTCCTTGATTATTGTTAAATAAAATAGTGTTGAAGAGCGTTCTGCCCCAGAATTACGTACTTTGAAACTGCCAACGGTTGGAAAAAAATCGTTTTAAACGCCTGCTTGCTCTCGTTGGAGATCCCGAAAACTTTTTTAGTTATCTTCCGCAATTTGCGCATGATGGCCTCTGATCTGAAAAATTAATTGCTTTGGTAGTTTTTTTTGTAAATTTCAATCCAACCCGCTTCATGATTTGCGGTATTGCGTTTGTTCGATACGTAATTTAAAGCACTGCTTTTAAATTGTTTCTTGTTTTACCGTGCTGGTTATTCAGTACTGTTTCTGTTTGTATTTATTAATGACATTAAGTTTGCTTTATATTTTTCGAACTAATAGTTTGTTTTCATTTTTTTTGTGTACTAATACCCACTTTCTGTTACGTCTCTATTTAAATTCTGCTCACTGTCAACATTAAATGCAAAGCGAAAAATTAATGCGGTATATATTACACTTACACACGTTTAATATTGTTTTTGAGAATGGCTACTGTTTGTCACGTAAGTTATCATATAAATAACAATTCTATATTTATATTGCCTACTCCTACATTTAATAAGGTAACTTATAACAATGTGTTTTTATTTCTTTTAATTTGCCATCGCAGAAATATCTTACGCTACTACCATGTACGAAAACACATTTTGCTACGTCAAGAGTAATCAGTGTTTTCACAGGAATCACAAATTCAGTGTATGGTTGCTCATGTGATTCACTTTCTCCCTAGTCAGGGATTTNCTCAGTGTTTTCACAGGAATCACAAATTCAGTGTATGGTTGCTCATGTGATTCACTTTCTCCCTAGTCAGGGATTTCTTGTTACAAAAATTGGTTTTGTATGGCTAGCTAGTTTGTTGCAAACTTGAAAGTTTTCCAAGATTTATGGCATGCATCTATAAGAAATGAGCTGTAACAATCGTTTGGCCTAATAGACGAAAGTTTGGATAAACCAGTATTATCTTCACACTGCGCAACATTTCGACCAGTCTTTATTGTGTACTTACTGAGCATTCATAATCTAACTTTATCACATGTCATTATTTTCGTATTAATTTTTAACTGTGATGTTACCATATTTAAAGTTAAGTTAGTTGAACGCTTGGATTTATGGTGCTCACTAGAGCAGGCAACAAAAATATCGGCAAGTATTTATTGTTAGTTAATTCTTTTAGACTTAACAATATTTATTCAATGATATATATTATCTAACAGTTATATGATATGTTGAACTTTTTTTATAACGTAAATATTATTTTGTAGACATTTTTACAATGTTTATTTATCATAGGTCTGTAGTCATCGTTTTCATAGCATTGGTTATGCAAGCGTAACGCTCACACGGCGAGGAAACCTTGTCATTTCGCACCAAGCACCTGGCACGACATATTTTACGAGCGTCGGGTATCCAATTAGCTTACAGCTTTCTATTAGCATTTATTGCCGTCGATTTTTCATCAACTTGTGCGTATACGTTCGGTGCAAAACCCGAAGATTTACCTTGAATTTATCTTTCATAAAGTGGTTTTGGTTGGTTTTAATGCGTAACGTTTTTTTAACTCAATCGCACTGCCATTTTCACTGCTTCTAGTAAGTGTGCTTAATTATACGTTCTCACACACTAGATTTTTGGACGGTTGTGGTTTTGTGCCATTGTTCTTTAAAAAAAAACTATTTATTTACTTATTTCCAAAAAAGGGGTTCCTTATTAAATTACTCAATTATTTCTGTAGGTACTAAGGTTTGCTTTCATTTTAGGTTTGTGAAACAATTTTGCGCTCAACAGCGCACTTGTCATCCCTGCTTGGTCTTATTTCAACCGAATGTTTGTCGATCCACAAAATGTAAAACTAAACATTGCCATGAATCTATTTTGGTTATCCTTGCAAAGGTCAAGTTATACGAACTTGTTAGGATTGTAAATGTGTTACTGCCACACTAATTGTTGCGAAAAGTGGATAAAAGTAATAGTTTGAGTCATCGATTTCGATATAACACTTTTAATAGAACATAAACACATTCCACGATTTTCCATGATTCGCTATCTACGGAAAGTTTTCGCTGTTCCTGAATTAAAGAAACAAAAATCTAAAACTTAATTTCAACTACTAAATATATTTATACGGGGGCTTGTTTTATAGTTATATATATTTATATTTTAATTAACAAAAATACCATACAAATTTTGTCTGTTTTCCAGTTAATAATACATAGAAACCACACAGTAAGTACACTTATATTATGCAGAAATTGATAACAAAATTAAAAATCATCACTGAATTTAATTATTAAAGCTTATGTTTAAAATACAATAAATAAATTTTTCTTTAAAGCATACGAATTTTAATCTTTCAGAATTCTAGAAAATATTGTTTTTTTTTTTTTTACTTTAAGACAATACTATTAGCTTATTTAATGTATTAATGTTTTATAATTCTAACTTTTCGAAAAAATTTCAGTTTTTAATTTGAAATCTTTAACTTTATGAAATATTATTGCTGTATATGGTAGTTACCAGCATTCAAATATCATGTCAATAAATCTAACCCCATCAAAAAATATTAAATAGTTCAAATTCTGTTCTTGATTTTATGTTTCGGGAGATCGCGCACTGCGAGATGTTTCCAAGGTCCATTATGAAAATACTTCATCAAGAATCAACTTTGAAATATACACTGTTACGGGCAAGGACTCTTCTTCAAATGTTTATTTCGAAAGCTGCAACCTTGAGCCTTGAACGAGCATACAGAAATTACACTTCAAGTACCCATACGTATATGGTATGCTTCTACTGTGCTGGCGTAGCATTAAAAGGGCGATGCGTTGAAGGATGTTGCAATATGTTGTGAGTTTTCCAAGTTTTCAATATTTTACGGGCATTGCGCTAGAGTACAGGCAATCGCTGTTGCGGTACGAAATATGAGAGACAACTGAGGATTTCAGTTGAACAGTGGAAACTTCTATCAAACTGAAAGACCGAAAAAAAGGTGTGAAATGTAAAATTAAAGTGAAATAGACTGCTATACTGATTAGAGCAAACCAGCAGGTAAAAGAAAGTTTATATGTGCTTTCGAGACCGACCGTGTTATATGCAGGTATAGTGTAGGGACGTAGTAAATTATAGAATTTTAAATCGTTATATTAAAACAAATCTGCACTTTCTTTTCGCGTTTGGGAAAAAATTACAGATGAAAACAGCAGTGGAATGAAGACGGGTAGGAAACAGCAGCACTCTGAGAGAAATCTTTACCCGTGGTCCTCGCATGGCACTCCCCTTCCGTATAATTCTCATCGCCGATAGAGTTTGCAACCGAACCGAGGATTTATCTTTGGAAGACCACTTAACCTTGCTACTTGTGACTGCTCTGTTCCGTTACGTGCTATAAAAGGTCTCGATGTGCCTTAGTTTACGAAATAATATTATGTAATGAAATCAAAGCAAACTTAATTTTTAAAAGCTACCGTTAAAAAAGAACTTAACATAGTAAATCACACGTTTACCTATATATAAATTTCAATATTGTAAAGTTATTTTAAATTTTTTTGTTAAATTTAAGACAGTTATTTTGGCACATTTACTAATTTAGTGGTTTATTTATTTTACTTTTTCGCTCAAAGTTGGTAATTTTTAAATCGGAAAATATACACCAAATCTACTCTTGCTGAGTATGATAGTTACAAGCATTCAAATACTTTGTCAATGAATGTAGCCTCGCTCCCCTTACGCAATAGATTATGAATTTCAAATTTTTTTCTAGGTTTTGTTTTGGGAACTTGCATTCTTTGAGACCTTTACATAGCTCATATTCAGTTATTTTATTTAAAGTGTGTGGTCCATTCCAGTCAAGAACGTGGATATGCACAGATCCACTTACAAACTAGACACCAGCAAACAGATATGACCAAGAAAAATTAGTATTCCTCGATAAAAATGTGTCCCATAAGAAATAAGGTATCCTGACAAATGGAACTTTTGAAGCATTTTAGTCGCTAGTCAATTTTGGGGAATTAATTGAATCATTAACGTTAGATTTTGGGGCACTAGACTGTATATGTTCTTTCATTTAGTGAACTAAAATACAGCTATAATCTTCAAACCGATATAACTAACATCACATACTATTATATACCGGCAAACATTTATATTCATGATAGCCAATGTATGAAAGGGCATATTACGAAGGCTAGTGTGAGTACATTTCATATAAGCGTTTAAATATAACTATAAAAACAAGTTGTAAAAATACACAAAAATGAGATGACAATATTCACGTAAACTTCTATAGTGATTTGATATTTGGTTCGAAACAGGCATTTGAAAATTAAACCACTGAATTGTAAACAGAGTTGCTGTTACAGCTATTTATTGACATTTATAAAAAACGGCTGTTTATATGTTTACTTCGCAAACAAAGATTCGAAAAAGGCAATGCTTCTTTAAGTACCTCTTCATAATAAAACCTTCACAAAAAACGAGGTGTCCATGATTCACGTAAGTTTTACGAGAATAAAACGTTTTGCTTTGTGAAGCATATCCTTTTAAAGGTGGAGGTTTCTGACTTATGCTTCCAGGTTCAATTATAATATTTAGTTGCTATCCGATAAACATGAAATTAACTGGCCTGTAATTTCAGTCACGTAAATTTGTGTTTGACACAGTTGATGAGCACATACTGTTCGCTGGCAGATTTCCCTTTAGCACCTGTACGAAAGAGCGCACGGATTGGTCAGAACGCTGAATTTTTATGACCCTGCTAAATTATCATGGTTAAATCACACACTAAAGTATTGTTATAGAAACATGTTCAACATAGTATTTTAACATCAATATAACACAGGAGAAAGTATCATTAAGTTCAAAATTGTGCTCTTACTACACCTACAACAATATTTTTTAGCGTAACATGAATATGTAATTATGCTTATGCAAGTTTAGAGAATTTTGCACCTATGAGTGTGTATTTCATACATAATAGTAGAATACAATATTAGTAACGAGTAAAAATATTTTATTAACGTTTATTTTATTATGACGGTAAAATTTATCACTATTCGGCAGCCATCAACTTATTGGGAAACTCAAATTTAGTCTAGTTGATAATACTATGTCCTTAATGCCATCTTTATCTTTTGAATCATCAGTATCAGAGCTAGTGAAAAGTATTATGACGAAGAAATGAGACAGTGTTGCAGACTTCTCGTAGACGTGAACAACGTTAAAGTGATAATAACTTTGAAATATCGTTTTGGGCCTACATCAGCAGGCCAGTCTTGTACTGTGATATCTCTTCTATAATGACACAGAACGAAGTGACATGTAACACTCTTGCACTCACTTATATACCATTGCGACTGATTACATCATAGAACTAGTTATAACCAGCTTGAGCCTCATGACCTTGAATTCTTACATCCGGTAGGAGCAGTGTTCTTAAAATACAAATGTACTGAGAGGCGAGCTTATACATGGGAATGTTAAATCCCGGGTGGCGTCTAAAGGTATATGATGCCGCCGGCATTGAATGTTGAGTTTATGTCAGCCTAAAATGAAAAGCACTGTGCTGATTTCGGTGCAACAAAATTTATTGACATGTATGCATTATATGCAAGCTTTGTATTCTCGTAAAAAAATCAAATTTTTACTAAGGGATAAAATATGGTGGTTTCGTAAATAAGTTGGCACTACTGGAGATATGGATGTATTAGGTCACGTACAGCTCGTATATAAGACACAAATGACAATAAATTTAGTTACAACGAAATTGGTTCAGTGGTTTTTATTTCAGACTGAAATAACCTCAACACTCAATGCTGGCGGCATCCTATACTTGTAGACACCGCCCGGGATTTAGCATACCCATGTATTAGCACGCCTCTCTGTATATTTGTATTTTTAGAACACGCTTCCACCAGATGTTAGAATTGAATGTCATGAGGCGCACACTGGTTATAACTGGTTCTATGATGTAATCAGCTGCAATGGTATATAAGTGAGTGCAGGAGTGTTACAAGTCACTTCGCTCTTTGTAATTATAGAAGATACATCACAGTGCAAGACTGGCCTACATCAGCCCAGCACCCTGCACAAAACATTTTAAAAACATGGGGGGTCATTTGTGGAGCATGATGGGTCATTTGCGGAGTAGAAGGTGTCATTTTCGGAGTAGGAGGAGTCATTTCAGAGCAGGAGAGGTCATTTAGTGTCACTTGGGGATCATTTAGAGGTCATTTGCGGAGAATGAGGTGTCATTTTTGGAGCAAGAGGGGTCATTCAGGGTAATTTTTGGAGCAGGAGGGGTCATTTAGCGGTCATTTTTGGAGCATGAGTTCAAAGTGAGCAAAGCACTTGTCTGGAAGAAACTGTTGAAGATGTAACTGCATGTAATGTTATCAAGGAATTAGATATAATGTCTGGTTGAATGGATGCGTAAAAGTGCTTGAATCTCACTGGTGAAATATTTTATGAATTTTATGTATAGAGTAGCAGCAAGGCAAAGTAGATATAAAAGTTGCTACTGTAGAAAGGACTTAAGATTTTCAGGAATATGATGCAAGCTAATGGTTTTACGAAGTCTGCTTACCTCTATGGATGTACCTTCTCCCACTGCTGGATAATTACATGGAAAACACTATTGATCCTGTGGAAAGATCTTTAGCAAAATTTGCTATGCTCGGAGGCATGAGAGAAATGCCTGTACGAAGAGTCCTTTTCGCGCGATGAAGCATTACGACATTGGTACCATACAGTTTATGAAAGGCGATACATTGAAAGAACACATCGAGATCTGCAAGGGTCCGTCTACTAGGAGCCAGCAAGTGATGTCGCCAACATTCCATGCTGCATCGGTGGGTACTGATTCGTCAGGCGATAATGACGAGACAGTTAATGCTAAAGACAGAATGAGTGCACCTGAGTCGGTTTGTGTGGAATGTACACTTTAGTACTTTCTCGTGAAGTCAAACAACTTCAAAATAAACAGTAGATGGATCTAAATACTGATGGTGACAATGCGACTCCTAAAGAGAAAAGTAAACTTGAAATTGAGGATTTAACAGGAGGTGAAGAAGATCATGAAGACGGCATTGATGCTAATGACTATAAAACAGTGTTGATGAAGTATCTGATGAGAAGGATGATGTTTATCTTGACGTTCGCACACATTTCACCAAGTTTCCTTTGACAAGTGGTGTGAAGAAGGAACAAGGCGTCAAGAACGCTCGTTCATTTGCTGCAACGAGCAAAATGGAGAAGGCAGTAGATGCTGAGAATACTGACTACATGCTTACCGAAGACCCGAATGAACTTGTTGATAGACTCAGACATTTGATCGCTTTGCAACAAGATGGAAATTTCTCGCACATTATCGAGATATCTTCTATCATTGTTCTATCAGTGTTATATCAGATGAGACTGTTGGCTACTATCAATGATCTGCAAACATCTAAGAAATGTAATTATAAAATGCGTGATATAATTATAAAAATAGGATGTATACCATAAGTAAATAAATTAAATTTAAGTTTACATAATAAAGTGAGTTTAATTTTCTTATTCAGTTCGTTATTCTTCTCTGAAAGACTTATTAATTCAGTGGTATGTACAATCGATTGTAATAGTCTGTTTTAGATAAAATTTATGCTTGCATGTGCAGGACGAGGGCCATTTAGGATCTGAAGTAATATGCTTTACTCAGGTCGATTAAAATCGGCTGAGTTCTATAAGGTAAACGAATGAACTGCAGCATTTTTCTGAGGAATGTTTCGCAACTGGTTGGTTGGTCTGCTCATTCGTATTAGGCGACTGTTTCGAGATTGGTTGTCATTGACTATTGGTACAGGTGGATGGTATGGTGGGTTGATCTTGTTCACCGTTCTAGCAATTTTTGCAGGAATTGGTTTTGGCAAGAGCCACTATTGGGTAGAGTTACGTCTCTTCAGGAACTGGTTGGGGTTTCGTTTTGATAAAAGGGGAGGGATGGAGAAACTTGTGGTTGGTGGATGGTGAGGGGACGACCTATGGTGAGTTATTAGGGGGGGGGGAGGTGGTTGTAGGGTTGGTGACATGCGTGGATGTTGATGGCAGCCGAACTATGGCACTTAAATGACAAGGCAAGTGGAGCGACGAGAGGTGAGTTGGTGGTGGCGGGTTTAGGGAAGAGTATGTGTGCTACATAAAGTCAATAAGTCGCTTTGGGGGTCGTAATATTTATCGATTATATAGCTGCTGATTGTCGTACCAGGGAGTAGCTGTCTCCGCTACCTTTACGAGAATTGAACTTTAAAGGTCATACGTATCCAACTTGGGTTTTTTTTGCATTAGGTATATAATTTTTTTACGTTTTTGTAATTTTTCGCGATTTTTATATTTTGAGTTTAAGTTTATTTGGGTTAATTTTTAGGTTGCCAACATTCAACATGGTGGTCGGAGTCAGTAACATATTATGTTCGTCAGTTTTTAAAAGTGTTTCTTTAAATATTTACAATTTGTTCTTAATTTTTAGAGTTTAAGGTCAATGGGGTCAATTTTAAGGTCGACAACAATAAACATGGGGATCGGAGTCAGTAACGTAATATGTTCGTCAATTTTTATGATTTTTTTTTCGATTTTTTACATTTGTTCTTGATTTTTTGAGTTTAAGTTCATTGGGGTCAATGTCAAAGTCCTCTGCATCCAACATGGGTGTCTGACTCAGTGGTGTAATATGTTCCAAAACTCTTATTAGTGTTTCGATTTTTTGCTATTTGTCTCGATTTTATTATTTGGGGAGGGGAGGAGGAGAGCGAATGAGGTGAGGGTGGTGGGATAAGTGTGAGGTTAATTTTAAACGTTATTTTATTATTTAGAATTATTTAAAAATTTTTGTTGATATTTTATAATATATACCAGGGGTGTGACAGGAAGTAGTGAGGCGAGGGTGGTGATATGAGTGTAAGGGTAAAGCTTATCGATTTTTTAGTACTTTTCCCCCGAATTTCCTTGATTTTTAGATATTTTTTATAAATTTTTTTGCTATTTTTTATTATAATTGTCGAGGGTTGAGTTTAGAGAGGGGGTGTGGTGAGGGCGAAGAGTGTTTGGGGAGGAGGTAGGGCGGAGATAGCAGGGTGTGGACATGGTAGGTGCAAGATGGTGGTCGGAGGAGAAGGCCACGCCCACTGATCCTCCCCAGTCCGCTGGACCAGGCTCGGAGTTACGAATCCACCTCTACTGCTCTGTGGTAGATACTAAAATAATAAATAACGAGCAAACTATATTTAGTGTCCTATAGTGGACAAATATGTGTTAACTTCGTAATTTAATGGCCAATAGCAGATACGATTGATTGGTATGAGTAGAGAAATATTTTTTATTTAAGGTCAATAAATTTTTTTGAGTATTTGGGGGAGGGGGAAAGGAAGCGCAAGGGATGGAGGGTCTAATAATATATGTTACTAGATTTTTTGGATAAATTTTTTATCGATTTTATAATAATTGCCAGGGAGTTGGTTAGGGCGATGGGTTAAGTGTGAGGTTAAAGTTATTATTTCTATGATTTTTAGATTTGTTATGTTTGCGAGGGAGTGGGGTGGTGATGTGGTTAGGTGAGGGTGGTGAGATGAGTATGAGGTTAACGTTATATGTTATTCTATTTATGTTTTTTATATATTTTTTTTCGATTTTTATAACAATTCTTGGGGCTGGGAGGATGGGGTTTTGGTGAGAGTGAAGAAGGGTTTTGGGGAGTGGGAGTGGAGTGGGACAA
>NQII01005697.1:0-68393 GCA_002778355.1 Clitarchus hookeri | reverse complement strand
GGGGGCTGTGGTACGTGCAGGGTACTGGTCGCGGGAGGGGGCCACGTCCGCTAATCCTCCCCCGTCCGCTAGACCTGTCTTGGAGTCGCGAATCCTCCTCTACAGCCCTGAGGATCAAAATACTGATTCCGCTAAGAGTCTCTCATTCTCTTGCTTGCCTAAGAATTTTTCGGCACTTGCTTCGAATAGCTTCGGATCCGCTTTCCACATTTTTACATTTTTTGGAGATTTTTTGGTGAAAAAAGTGATTTTTGGAAAAATAATTAATTTGGTAGTAATTTTTGGGATGAAAAAGTAAATTTTGTAGATAACATGTCCGTCCCAGGCGGCCTCGACAATTGAGGTGGCTGGTGGCTCCTGGCTCCTATGCATGATACCTGCACCCGACTCATCATTTTATATCTACTGGTGCCGTCTTCATTACTGGAGAACCAAACGGTTACTTATTGGCACATTCTACGTTTGTCATAGATACTATTTCATACTTATATCGGTTGAAATTGTTTTGGTAATAGGCACATTAGCCTGAAATATCTACATAGCTGAAATTTTGAAAATATGTGACTACCTCCTTATGTCATATTATAAATTTAGATGGACTTCAAACCTATAACTTGTTGCCTGAATTTGGTGGGTATTAGATAATATTTTCCCACGATAGGGTATAAAAGCTAAATTTTTCATGTTTTGCTTTCATCCAAAATGGTGGACAAATGAGTTTATATATTAGCTTATTCGTTTCTTGCATTAATACTGCCATCATACAGTTAAGTTGAAATTAGTTTCATTGTTTCGTATATATAGAATATTATGCTAAAATGTCTATATGACCTCTATTTTGAAAATAAGTGTCTGGCCCTGTTAAAATGTGTTCGTTTGCATTACCTACTGAATTAATACTTATGTACCAAATTTGGTAGGAATGTGTTTATTGTTTCCAGAAGTAAGACACAACTTAATTTATTTATATTGCATTATCTTACTTAATGACGGACAAAAATTACTATGTAGAGATATATTTTATTATTGTGAAATATATTGCTAGCATACAAAGTAAAGATGAAATTGGCTACTTGGTGTCATAAATACATAATACTAAAATAAAATATTTATAATACCACCGTTTTTAAAATGAGTGCTTTATACATTTAAATTGCATATGTGAACATGCCCGACAATGTCATTACTTGTACCTATGCCAAATTTGACATGATTCGGTTGTGTAGTTACTGAGATATAACATAACATTTTTTGTTTTTCATGTTTTACTATCCTTCAAAATGGCAGATTAAGAATATTGCTTTCTACATTTAATGCTTTTTTCATTCACTGTCAACGTACAAAATTCGGTTTAAATCTGTTTAATGATTCCTGAGATGTATCGTGTGACGTCAGGTGTATTTGACTGTGTATTGCTTGATAGGCCGTACTTGTTGTGTTCTGCTCGGCCTTGGTTATATTTTTTATGCAGTCGGTGACATTGGCACCCAAAATTATTTGGTTACCTAGTGTAACGTTAAAACTTTTATGAAGTGTTTTATTGTTTAATATTGGTTTTTTTTTTACTTATTATTGTTAAATATTAGTTTGTTATTGGGTCTGTTTTACTGTTTTAATCATTAGTAAATATTAATTCCTTTCGTTTTTTTTTTTATTGTTTTGCTCGATGACCGCCTAACGCCGCTGAGTTCGCGAGTTAGCTCGGTGCGCCGTGTCGTGTCGTTTCTGTAGAGAGTTGCGAACTGACTTTGTACTGAGAAGGGTGTTCCTGTTCAACCAAGCTCCGAGGTGGATTTGTCCGGTAGATCGCCGGTCGGGAGGGTGCTGTGTCCTCAGCATTCATGGGATTGATGGGCCAACATGCTGTCGGGCTCTTGATCACGTGTTTCCATTAAACTGGTTTTTCCGCCCAGAGCTTGTTTTTATTTAAGTCGTGGTGGGACTTAACCGAAGAGTGCAACGTGTCCTGGGTTGACGTCTTGGTCAGCTTTAAGGCAGCATACGAGGACCGCTCCTGAAGTGGCGCACTTGGGGTCGAGTGTGCTGTTCCGAATACTTCAATTTCCGAAGACACTGAGCGAGGTTGCTGTTCTTTGCATCGCCGTCGTGTGGACATTCACCGCAACATGGTGAGAGAGCTAAATGGCTTGCATGAAACTACTGATTTAAGAAACTGCCCGTCTTCAATTTAATTTTACGTCTTGTGCTACGCAGTCTTTACGAGTTGGTGTGCAAGTTAGATTTTACTTGACGGCTGCTTAAGTGTTGGCAAGCGTTGCGTGTGTGCGAATTAGCAGACTAATATGTTTTCAGCCGTCATTAGTAATGTCTAGGGAATCATACTTTTCTCTGTCAAGCGGCCACGACCGAGAGTATTATTTATACACAATTATTGTTATTGTGTTTAGGTATGCACATTAAAAAAATATTTGTTTTACATGGTATTATTTCTCAAATCTAGCAGCATTCAAAACTAATAAAAAAGAAAAATACGTGACTTCCAGGTTACATTTTATAAAGGGTTCCGGATTTGTTATGAATTTGTTGTCAGTGTGTTCCGGGTGAAACCCAGCATTGACCTCCGGGGGTGATTTGGGAGTTACAATCGCAAAAAAGGTTTATATTTTAATTTGCACTATTTTATAAAATAGTGGGCTCATTACATTATATGTTTTTGTTCGAATTAATTCTTACACATTACACCTTCAATGTACCAAATTTGGTTTGGATGGGCTAAATGGTTCGTGAGCTATAACGGAAAGGATTGTTTTCAATTTACACTATCTATCAAAATGGCTTACCAATATCATTATTGGTAGCTATATTCAGTGATTATGTCATGCAGTGTCAACAAACCAAATTTTATTTAAATCAGTTTAATAGTTCCCGAGATATAACACATGTCTCTAAATTTAAAATAGCCACCATTTTTGAAATAAGTAAAGGGCGTGTTTTAAAACTATAAAATACAGATATTCTAACTAAGTGCTATATATGTTCATAGTTCGATCAAATTCGGCGTCGGTTTAAAAGTTATTAAAGGGGGACATACATTCCAGACAAACATTCGGGTGATTGTATAAGCCTATCTTTCCTTCGGAAAGTAGGTCAAAAACTGACTAGGTTTAGCTAATTAATTTTTAAAAAACTTGCGACGAGAAAAGTCGTTGAAAATACGAGTTTTTAATTTATTGATTGCAAAAAAGATGAATACTGAAACATATATTGACGACAAATGTGATACTTCAGTATTATGTGATTGTAGTAGGTTATTGTAATCCTTCCAAACCCTTGAAAACTACCTACACCTGGTGAGACAGTATAATAAAAAAAATAAAACTACAAAAAGTCAAAAGTTTTAAAAATTTAACATGCTGCTTTAATTATAAATATGCAGTAGAAATGCATTCACATACACTGAAGAGCAAAAAAAAAAAAAAAGAAAAAAAAACTGGTATAGGCGCGCGTATACAAATAACAGAGGTATGGAACCAATCAGAGTAACGCGATGCGGTTGGCAGCTAGATCGGTTACTGCTGCTGCAATGGCAGGTTATCAAAATGTAAGTGAGTTTGAACGTGGTGTTATAGTCGGCGCACGAGATATGGGACATAGCATCTCCGAGGTAGCGATAACATTTGGATGTTCGCGTACGACCATTTCACGAGTGTACCGTGAATATCGGGAATCCGGTAAAACATCACATCTTCGACATCGCTGCGGCCGGAAAAAGATCGTGAAAGAACGGGACAAACGACGACTGACGAGAATCATTAAACGTGACAGACGTGCAACCCTTTCTCAAATTGGCGCAGATTGTATTTGTGGACTGCCCTGCAGGATTCATGGTGTGAATTGTCTCCTGCATTCCTTCAGACATTAGTCGAGTCCATGCCTCGTCGTCTTGCGGCACTTCTGCGTGCTCGGGGGCCCTACACGATNGACATTAGTCGAGTCCATGCCTCGTCGTCTTGCGGCACTTCTGCGTGCTCGGGGGCCCTACACGATATTAGGCAGGGTACCAGTTTTTTTTGGCTCTTCAGTGTACATGTAAAGAATGTCATTCAGAAATAATTATTGAAGTAAATACATAATAACAGTTCATTATTTAAAGAAATATTTCGTAGCTGTGATAAATATGTTTGTAAATATATAATAAAAAGCACATTCAATTAGAATCACATGATAAAATAAAGATCGACTGCATATATAAAACATGTTATACTCGCAAAGAAAACAAACATACTAATTAATTCGCGTAAAAAGAAAACAAGAATTTTAATTTACTCGCAGACCATTTAGCTTCTAGGGCATATGATATATCCGACAAAAANCGTAAAAAGAAAACAAGAATTTTAATTTACTCGCAGACCATTTAGCTTCTAGGGCATATGATATATCCGACAAAAACTACACATCTGGCCATTAAAATTTGAACACGTGAGCTATCACAACCAGATTTATTCGACAGAATACCCATTATACACAGGTGACATGATTACTCTTGCAGCTCGGTATGACGTTAAGGGCATTGGGAAGTAAGTACTGTGTGGCCCCACCACGGGCGGCAATAACCGCTGCTACACGACGCGGCATTGACAGGAAAGGGACTTTAGATGTCCGTCTGGGGTATTTCCGCCCGCGTTGCTTCGATGCGTTCCCAAAGTTCATCTATTGTGGCCACATATGTCCTGTGACAAGGCAATCAACGCCCGACCATGAACTACACGTTTTAGATAAGCGAGTGTTCTGTTGAACTAGCAGGACAAGGGAGTAATGTGATATGATGGCCATCCGTATGAGCGAAGTTTGTCTCTTTGTTATTTCTTTCCTTTCCACATTTAAAAGGCGCAGTTGCAAACGAAAGTAAAATATTTGCCTTAACGTTATGATACATCTCAGAACTTCACTTGTTTCCTGTTCTATATATTTCCCTTTAAAGTTTGCAATTATTGTTGCCATGAATGTGTTAGTACGTGTGTGTGCTAGAACGGAAACGTCAAGTCACTTTAAGCGTTCAAAGTTACGTTGGTTGTTTGAGGTTTTTTTAAAACAATTAATAGTTCTGAGGCTAAAATAGTCAGTGGTAACAGTAATATATATATATGAACATCTTTCCACAGAGGTTGACCTTTGGCAGTGCTCTTTTACGTGCACGGTAAAGTTGTCATGTCTGCACGGAATTAGAAAGTAGTAGAGTGCGATTAAATTCATTCTTTCCAGTTGTAGGTATACTGTATCCGAAGTCGACGAACCATTTTCTTCCCGAGAATAAAATTGTCCACAAACAAAGGGAATTTCTTTGTGGCAAAATAAAGGTAATTACTCGGTTCGCTGACGATGTCCTTGTTTCTCATCTGGGAGAGCGCTCATCCGTAGTTCATCCAAGAGAGGGTTTCCACGCGTTTAGAAAACGGATTTAAGTTGTACATTAGCTCGCAGTACTACGCTCAGAAGAATTTCCATTAATTTTAGATTCGTGTTGATATCAACAGCATTTATTAAATATCTGGAAATGCGGACTATACATATTATTTTATAGGGCACTTTCTTTCATATTCAGTAACGTATTTACGTNGTAAATATCTGGAAATGCGGACTATACATATTATTTTATAGGGCACTTTCTTTCATATTCAGTAACGTATTTACGTGAAAAAATCTAAAGATTTCTTTTTATGAAATTTTATTTCAGCCTGTGTTTTAGAGCTGTAGCTGATGTATACTTTAACGCAGAATGTTCATCTTAATATTCCTGATAATTTTCTGTAAGTTGGTTCATGCCCAAATTGGCTTATTTGAACATATTCGCTACCTGTAATTGCTTAAATCTTGTAATAACATTACTTCATATACACTCAGAAAATTAGGAAAATTGCCATTTAAATACGAAGGATTGGTGGCGACTTAAAAAGGATTATTTTATTTAAACGCATATTAGATAACACACTGGTGTACAAAAATTAAGGACAAGGTGAAGAAATTGTTAGAAAACAATGAAGCGAGCCGGCAGTAACTTCCGACCGAACAATCAGAAGATCGCTTAGGCTCTGGTACGGCAAGGCATTCGCATATACGTAGCATGACGTACAGTGGGCATGTGGGAAAAGTACGAAACACGAGCGCAGTGTACGCTGAGCATTACCATGGAAGCTATTGTACAGTGTACGTCGGCTTAAACGACGTCGAGTTGGCTGTCTGATGTGTGATTTCGCCAACAGGCAGTCCTGTAGACAACATATGGGTGACTTTCCCCGAGGTGGAATAACTGGGAAGTTGGAAGGAAATCGAAATGTGGCTAGTGTGTTTGATGAGTTCGGGATCGCATGCAGCATCTTGTCACGAGCTTGGGCAGCACTTCGGACGATGGGACCAGCTGTGCGGAAGTTTAGTAGAGATCGTCCACGAGCAACTACGGTGACAGAGGACCGGTATATTGTCACACTTGCAAGGAAAGATCAACGGCAGACAGCGAGTGAAATCGCAAGACACGTACAAGACACTACTGGACGTCCGACTTCGCGTTTTTCCGTGGCCAGGAGGTAGCACACAAGTGGTGTGTTCGCTCGGCGACCAGTGCGTCGTGTGCCATTAATGCCTACTCATCGAAGATGGCACTTTCTGTAGTGCAGGGAACACAAGGACTGGGGAGCTCAGCAATTGGGGTCGAGTGCTCTTTACGAACGACCCCCGATTTAGTCTTACGAGCTACATCAATCTTACGAGCGACGTCAATACATCTGGAGAGAGCGGGGTACATACAGTCACCCCCCCCCCCNCCGACATCATCGAATGACACCGGTTTGCAGGTGGCGGTGGTCTCGTGTGGGAAGGCATAATGCTTGGTGACAGTACAGAGTTCTACACCTTCCAATGAGGTTCAATCACTGATGATCACTGATGATCACTGTTGTACCGAGGTTCCTCTTCCTTACTCGCGTCTTTTCCGGT
Source organism: Clitarchus hookeri (assembly GCA_002778355.1). Classification (NCBI taxonomy): domain Eukaryota; kingdom Metazoa; phylum Arthropoda; class Insecta; order Phasmatodea; family Phasmatidae; genus Clitarchus; species Clitarchus hookeri. The sequence goes on along the minus strand of NQII01005697.1, from coordinate 61,442 downwards.
GTACTGTGCGAACTGAGTTACTCTTCATGGTCGAAAATGCTACACCTCAAATTACAGCGGCCGTCGCTGAGATGTTGGAGTGGGAAAGTATCAGCCTCGTAGATTGACTCACAATTCAGTCCAACACGTGTGAGGAATTTTCGGGGGAGACGCCTGGCATTACGCTACTAGCCGCCAGCGACGACTCTGCAGCTGTGATCGGCGCTACAAGACAAATGGATCATAATGCCTCAAGATATCATCGACAACCTCATACTGAGCATGAACAGAAATTGCACATCCTACATCGCAATCAGGGATGATCATACCCTCTATTTAGGGCTGCATAATTTTTCTCATCTGCTGCCTGTACCACGTTCGTATCTGTCTTTTGTCCTACAGTTTTCGGACCCCACTTTTGAATAAAAGCCTTCTGCAGCCTTTGTATTCCTTTCTTAGTCAGTGTTGTTCACCTTTCCCATAATCTTACATCTCGGCGATATTATGGTACGCTTTCTGCCTATTTGAAACACTGCTATGCGATGTTACATGTGAAAACCCGCCCCGTCCATCGTTTTTTCACACCAAAGGATTTATACATGCAACAATTTCATAAAAACAGCTACTGGATTGGAATCGACAAAAGGCATAAAATCTACATCAATATTAATTTTTAACTCAGGACAAAAAGCTACACAATGTACATACGTATGGAAGTATTCAGCGATTCTAAAAATGCTCTACAAAACCGAAAATCCTCTATAATATTTATTCCTCGGCATCTGGGAAACAGCGGATTTGGATGCACAGTCACATAGTAATTTTGACAAAATTTCGCACAATTATAATTTTCTTACCATCTAGTAAGAATATTTCGTCATTTTTTATGCAAAGATTTTCTTTCCTGGATTCCAGCGCAACTATTATCTAAAACGTTAAAATGTATTTGTATCTATTAAACTTTATAAAATCTCTGTTACCTCAGAATNCAGCGCAACTATTATCTAAAACGTTAAAATGTATTTGTATCTATTAAACTTTATAAAATCTCTGTTACCTCAGAATTACTAAATTGGTTGTAATCTAAAAAAAGTTAACTACCTTTGGGAGACGAACATTTTTGCCACAGTATTCTATAATTACATTTTGTATTCTGTTTAAATTTTGGTTGTTTGTAATGACATCTCTGATCTGGCACTTNCACAGTATTCTATAATTACATTTTGTATTCTGTTTAAATTTTGGTTGTTTGTAATGACATCTCTGATCTGGCACTTGTCATGTCATGAACTTCGAAATTTATTTAATTAGTATATAATTAATTTAAATATGTCTCTAAAAAGACAAAATTGTAAGAAGTACGATGCGTAATAAATATTGGGTGGCTGAGTATTTGTTAATAATTATATATTTGTAAAACTTATTTGCATGCTAGGGTGTACCGTTCAGCGAGCTGAACGATCATATATATTTCCATTACCGCGTAGCCACAACTGGATACACGCAAAGTATAATCCATGCCTTTTTTTTTAATTCGTTGCATACGTTCACGGGGTATCGACTTAATGGGACTGTTTTGAAACCCAAATAAGCATTGTTAATAATCGGGCATATTGGAAAATGTGAGAACACTGGGGGTGGAACCTGTTGACAGACTACATCTGAATACCATCCACGTTTACCTCACACTCACTGTTAGTTCATTGTTCAGTCCACCGACATGGTAATTTGTATTCATCTCTTAATATAGTATGCCACGTGACTTCCGATGTTTGCAGATTTACTGCGTGTTGCTTAAGTATCCGGTCAAGGTATTTGGTGATTCTGTAATTATTGCATTTGTTCCTCGGAAATGTATAGGGTTAGAGCAACAATGTACTAGACCTCTTTCGTTTATTTCAACGTTTTTATTCATAATCCGCCACTCGAAATGTGATTAACTGTCGGTGATTCACGATATCATCCAAAATTAGGATTGTAACTGCTTTTTTTTGTCACAACGTATTTTTCTTATAAGCGAGAGATGTTACACGTAAAGGAGACCTTCCTTTGTCCACTAACGCGATATTCAGAGGCTACCAGTTTGATTGTAGATACTTTTTGTAGAGTGTGCAATTACAAAGTCTTTCGGCTCCTATTTCAAGGAGGTGTACCGCCCTTGGGAAGCACTTTAGATGGTATGTTGTATTATGTTTTTTCCTTGGTTTGTCGAGAAGAATACATGGGTAGAGTTTGTCTCCGTATTAGAAACAACCTGTATTTCTAACATTTGATGANTTGGTTTGTCGAGAAGAATACATGGGTAGAGTTTGTCTCCGTATTAGAAACAACCTGTATTTCTAACATTTGATGACATGCAGATATTAATTGATTTTATCTTCTATATAGTTTGACGAACGCTAAGATTTGAGAGAAGTCTGGAATATAAATAAAAATTTACCCCTGCTCCTATCCCTTGTCCTTCCATTGTGCTTGTAGTTCGCACCACTTTCATCAAGCGCGAATATCAAGGGTTAAGAGGAACTGCCGGTACTTGACCTTCTACAACTAATCTCAGTTCTATGAATAGNTCAAGCGCGAATATCAAGGGTTAAGAGGAACTGCCGGTACTTGACCTTCTACAACTAATCTCAGTTCTATGAATAGGCTTTCTTCGTTCCTTTTGCAATGCGATTTCAGCCATGTAATATTTCTGGAAACAACGCCTTCAAAATAATTGTTTTGATTCGGCGAAGTAACTTCAGGAACGTCTCTGGTAGTCAGCAATGTTACTGTAACTAACGGGCACATTGTTTTATTTGACACGTTATACTAATTTCACATATATTTATGCGTTTTCGCTTAAGTGTGGTGCACGCGTTCGGATGTTCTGGTCTGCCTGCCAGCTTGCTCCCAATCCTTTTGGTTTAGTTGAGATCTCGGACGGCAGACAATGGGATGCCGGTGATATGAGGTGGAAAATAAAGCAGTGGCAAGCTCTCCACGACGATATGCTCAAATTTAATTTATTCAGATCACATTCAACTCTTTTCTCATTTGGGACTCTGTGCACGCGTCTGGCCAACTTGAAATCTTGTTCGTAAAAATCCTTTTTTCTAAAAAAAATTATATTATAAAAATTATTTTTTGGGATCTCGGCTATTTACTGAAGTTATTTAAATATCAAAAGTTGCTTTTATAATGTAGCCATGTTTATGTATATATATATATCACGATAACAAATATATATACTGATATAAAATTTAATGATATTAAGCAAATAATTCATATTCGTCACAATATTTTTAACAAAGTATATTACGGATTTGTTAAATGGCGTGGATGTATTTGGTGTGTTTTTCTTTTTTAAAAATCAATCCAATNAACAAAGTATATTACGGATTTGTTAAATGGCGTGGATGTATTTGGTGTGTTTTTCTTTTTTAAAAATCAATCCAATGTCTCATACGATATAGATTTTCCTTTAAAAAATTACTCTGTGTCGCATTAAAACTGCATGCGTTTGTTTATTGTGAATAAACAAGGCAAAAATTGTAGGCTTGGCCTTTCACTTAACTTTGGTTAACTAAGTACACGTGGGCACCCATGTGTTCACGGTGGGCCTAATACTTCGCTGTCGGTTGAGATGTGGGCGGACGCTCGTAGGGTAAAAGGGTGGCTTTGCCGTAGGGCGTNAACAAAGTATATTACGGATTTGTTAAATGGCGTGGATGTATTTGGTGTGTTTTTCTTTTTTAAAAATCAATCCAATATCTCATACGATATAGATTTACCTTTAAAAAATTACTCTGTGTCGCATTAAAACTGCATGAGTTTGTTTATTGTGAATAAACAAGGCAAAAATTGTAGGCTTGGCCTTTCACTTAACTTTGGTTAACTAAGTACATGTGGGCACCCATGTGTTCACGGTAGGCCTAATACTTCGCTGTCGGTTGAGATGTGGGCGGACGCTCGTAGGGTAAAAGGGTGGCTTTGTCGTAGGGCGTTCTGTGCGCCGATTCACGTTAGTGTGATATAATCCTCATGTGTGTTTACTGCTTCAAAATTTAAGCACTCTATTTAAACTAATATTGCTGTTTGTTATTGTAGCATGCTATGTATTTTAATATATTGGTAAATCTTGTATTTGTGGGGCTCAGACAGACACATACGAAATTAAACAATAACTTTTACGACGTTTTTACTCACCAAGAATTATTTTTTGATGTTGATAGCACAACCCCGTATTAGATGGAATTTAAATATATACAAGTCTGCACTAGCCACATAACTTTGTACTTGCTACTTTGTAGACGTTAAAAAACCATACCACTTATTCTCTGTCATTTAATGCAGGCCTAATTTTGTTTTTCCAACGAACGACTGAATATATAAGATAGTTTGTAATTTTCAGTTCAACGCTTATTATTTTTGCAGTTTGTTTACGGTCATTTTAGAAGGAACAATTCAGATTTTTTTTAATTCTTTGATTTTGTAGCTAATTTTTTATACTACATTTATTAAAAAATACAACGACGTTGGTACATTGTATTTATTTTTAACTTGTAGCGATATCGTAACCTTACTGTGTTCCGGTAAAATCCTGCGTCATGGCAAGTCAGTGAATAAAAATTACATTAATCTCGTTAGTTACATATCCGGAGTTCAAATACATGTTACATATTCATTTATAATGAAACGCTCCTCCTTACCTAATTCCCCCCCCCCCACACCCACACATTAGGCAAGTGTGACCATTTTTTGCTCATTGGTCTGTTTGGGATTGGTATGCCCTACAGTTACAGGTTGGCGAATTGGATCGTATTCCTTCCTATCCTAAATACCCGTCGGACTCCCCCACTGTCCCCGAATTCTCAACCCATAAACGTTTGTATTCCCCGTTAAGGTTTTTACACAAATAGCGTAACGATAAAGAGTTTACGTTTGTTTCATAACTTCGTCCATCATTGGTGAGACAGATTTCGGCAAATAACCATCCTACAATCATACACGAAGCTCGGAGCAGATCAAATACGTTCACTTCTTGACACAAACACTATGAAATACTCATATTATACGGAAAAATATACAGAGTTGGGCGCCCTGCCATAATAACACATTTTTCAGTGGCACTCTTCTACGAATGTTTTATGTTTAGCAACCTCATAGAGCAATGGATGTTGGAGTAAATATTATTTTAATTCAATGACAATTTCTTTTTTTTTTTTCCGTTAGAATTTTTGTGGAATTCTTTCTCGCATAGTATTCTATGGTACGTTGAAAGAATACTCAACACAATATGTGGCTGTATGACAGATACTTTAGTAGGTTTAAAAAGTGCTATCAAGAATTAAAGGGCATTGTTTGAAGAACTAACAAGAAATATAAATTTTAAAAGCCACTGTTACTGAATTACATTCTGGTGATTCATACCTGCGGCCTGTTTACTAGGCATGTGCTACTCAATAATTTATAATTGTTCTCTTGAAAAGAGGGATAATTTAATGTGAGTTAATCATGAAAACAAATTATTCATTCAGATTAAGAAGTGGCAGTCATGTATTTGATACACTGACATATTCAAGCCAAAAACTTTCCTTCGTAAGAGACTAAGGATAGCTGAGGAAAGGTCTCGCAGTGCGCCAATTCCTGACACAAACAAAGGAACAGAATTTGAACAAATTAATATAATAAAAGAGAGTTAGATTGATTTACAAAATATACATCTCCAAAAAAGTTTTGTACCACCGGGATTACTGAGTTACTCGGTTGCTCACGGCCTAAAAGAAAGTATGAGATGAAAATACACACTATCTGTACAGAAGATCACGTCCATTATTGCGATGCCTCTTTGTACACGCTAACTGTCCCAGTGAGCATCCTCCATGAGCAAACAAATTACAGGCGATGAAGAACTTCTTACGATGTGTGCCTTTTAATACTGGTAACTAAAATATATAGCAGCAATTAAAAAATTGCCAACATTTTTCTAACTATATATATATATATATATATACAGTATTAACCAAAAAATCAGTATATGGCTGAGACGATTGTCTTAAAATTAATGAAAAAAATATTACTTTCAACTTTATGATATTAAAGACATATAACATTTTTCAAACAATATTTTGTAACAAGAGCTTTTATGAAAATGAAATTTTGTTAAAATAAAGAATGTTCTTTTAAAGTTCTGTATTTGTAGTGTTTTACATAAAATTTATTTATAAATTATAAAACGAAAATTTTTTCATAAGTGCTGCTTGTAATACGTTATTATTCGTAAAACCACTAACAGTTTTTTTATTGAAAAACTGCATATTGTATCAACTATTGATATATGTAATGGTATTGTTAATTCATGTATAGTCAGTCAAACAAACCCCATCGAAACATATTCCGTAGCCCTTAAGTGTCACAAGATAGAAAACCTGTTCTGGTTCGAACTACTAATTTTACAGAGTGTATTTTCCACAACGGCGAAAGTAAATTTTAGCACTCGGGCCCGAAGAACAGAGGAAGCCATTCCGCATTACGCAAGGAAATAGCTGGTTATATATTACACTCTTTTTTGATACGGCTATCGCTTGCAAAGGTTTTAATTTATCCACGGGCGCACTGAAAAAACAACTCCGGAGGGGTTTTTAACAACGTCCGAGTTTATTGAGCTCCTTTTTCTCGAACCTGAGACCAAGCACAATGGAACTCGTCAGGGATACACAACACGACGCAGTGTTCTAGAAACGAGACTCCATCTTGTCTATACCATGTTCACGGTTAATTGAACACTTTTGAAAATCTTGCATGCGATCTACTTTTCCTCTCATTTTGTATCCTTGAGCCACATGGATAATTATCACTGCCATGGGCCTGAACACTTTATTTACTCCTTTAACGAAGTTTAACCATGGAACCGTTAAGAACATAAATATGGCGCTATTATAAAAATTTGTAATCTAATGTGTATAAAACAAAAAATCAACATCAGTTGTCATGCATTTCAACATTACACTTGCAATACAAGAAATGCCAAGTCAATACTTGAGAACTACTTTTTCCCCCAGAGGTTTGTTTCAAATGTGCCCAGTTTACCGGGAACAGACTTTAGGAAATGAAATTACCACGCTAGCGTCGACTCGCCAGGAGACAGCCAGACCAGATCTTGCACACTTCTGCACACATCTTCTTCTTCCCTCTCTCCTTCCCCCAGCACACATCGCTATGTACCAACCCCTCGGCGGAACGCTGTAAATGCGAGTACTTTCGCACCGACCCGCTTGCCCGCCGGCCCAGTTTTGTGTCCCGCTGCTCAAACTACCGAAACTTCCTCCGGCGAAGTACTGCCGTCTCCTTCTCCACCGGCGGCTGATACCGCTTAAACCTTTAACAGCTACCACGCATTAATTCCGCTGATACTGCCCCCTCCCCCTTTTCCATCCGCGTTAGTTTATTGGTCCCGTGACAAAAAATAGAAGAAAAAAAGAAAACCTGGCAAAGAAATTATACTGCTTTTTAACGTTCTGGAGTTTGGGTCTACCAGAAGAGAAACTTCCATATTAACGTATTAAAACTTATTTCCAAAGTGATAAATTAGTTATATAATATTTACGGTAGGTATTATAACCACGCAGGGTGAGAGATAGTGCAAATCCCATTGGCGTAACGGCAGTTTTAAGTGGGGTCGATAGGGTCTGACCGTTCCCGAAGAATGGCATGCAATGGGACCCTGCTAGGGATAGGCCCTAATTGACGGAATACAACGTTGGGGGAGACACGAAGCACCCCTGGAGCCGCGGTGGTGTAGTGGTTCGACTACTCGCCTCCCACCTAGGTGAACCGGGTTGATTCCCGGCGTGGTCGCTCCCGGATTTTCGCATGTGGGAACTGTGCCGAACGATACCGCTGATCGGTGGGTTTTTTCGGTGTTCTCCCGTTTCCCCACCCTTGCATTCCGGCGCTGCTCCATACTCACCTCACTTCACCCTAATCGGCTCTCAAGACCTCGATGTTAAGAGCCGCCCTAATCTCTCCACTCACTCCACGAAGCGCCCCGACCAATACCACCTTTCATGGCCAACGTTCACCATGTTTCCGAAATGCGCAGAATGAGTTATTCACGTGAAAACAAAGACGTATGTTATATATTTAAAAATTGTTTTCAATGTATTTTTGTACAAGGGGCTACCGTTCACGTTTAAGAGCAGTCAAAAAACTCTCGTCACCTGTCCCAAAATAAAAACAAGTAAAAATTCAAAACAGGTAGTACTGAATAATTTAATTGTATCATCTTCTGGTTGAATCACAATTTGCATTGGGAAATTAATTCCTAACAACAGCTCAACTGCTATACAATCTTGAATTTTTAGGTGCATACCTTTTAAGAAAATCAACTTTCTTAAAATATTTCTAATCACAGATATTCTAAAATGTTTCGTAGTTCTTGTATTGGTTTTTACATATAAGTATCAAAAATGTGTACAGTGGAAACGCGTTTAGCTATCGTTTTTGTCTGGAGTGCCGTTATTTTTTATACAGATACAAAACATGATATTACGAAAATGCTAATTAAGTATCAGTACTTCCAAGATACATTATTTTACTACATTTTTCTAAGACAGTGAATAAAATTTAAAAAACTGGATATTAAATATTTTAAATATATGTGAAACTTTCTACATATCAATTGTGTTACAATTTAAGGGCGTATTACCGTAGTGTTAAACAATTTTCGACGTAATCTTTAGAAAATTTTTATACCTCCGTTTCTGCCGGTTATAGAAATACTGTAATTATGTTATAACCGAGAACTTTAAGAAAGAAAGAGATGACCGTATTTCAGAAGAACAATGTATTGGAAACACTTTCAGTAATTTTTGCCTTATTTGGGTTAATCATTCATAATTACGGGCGTGGTAATGGTCAATGATAGATCGTGAGATGACGGCAGGTTAATGCATTTCAAAACACCTGCTGGTTCCACGCCACAACTTCACAAAGCGAGATTAGTGTATGTTTTCCAATGAGTGGACTTGCGACGTCACATACCACTTCTATGAATACTGGCAACTGTGGTATTCATGACAGCTAGGTGTTTGAAAAACTATTGTTCTAAAATCTGTTATCCTTATGGTTTGGCCATGCTAAAATTTTACATTGCATTCCAGTGATTCATAACGGTTTTCAGCAAGCTGGCATTTCAGATGTACCAATTCATTAATAGAAAGTAGTGATTATAGTGGGACCGTTTATTTGCTATTTGGATGGATATTTTCTATTACACACTTTATTTATTTTTGCATGGAGAATCTGGGAGTAAATATTTGAATTAAGTTTTTTTTCCTACCTAATACTCACCCAACAACGTTCACGTTAAGGAAAGATTTTAGCAACATTTGGAATGCCTTATTTTTTTAACGTCTCTAAGTCGCCGTTTGAGAACATAATCGAGTAAAACGTTGTTCTATTGAATGTCCAAAATTAGATTTTTCTCATCCTGCCTGCAGTTATGCATGAAGAATATGTTTAATTACTAACACAAATAGTAGAAATAAGTTTATTTCAGTACTGACATGCAGTAAAATATGTAATACATTATATAGAAAAACAAATATTCTAGTTTTAGCATAATAACGTGTAGAGGTTTTCGAACTTTACTTCCGTTTTATCTTTCGCATACGTAGTTACATGAGAATTCTCTCCCTCGACAAGGTTCAATAGACGAGACATCGATATTCAAATTCTATAGTTATTGTAATGAGCTAAAATATTATCGTGTTGAATCTGGGTTTGATGGAATGGAGACGGGTGGTTTTCGTCGTAGTACTTCCGTATCGTTTCCCGCTCTGCAGCGCACGGGTCGTCCACAACTCTAGAACTCTCGTCTTGCGGAAACCCCGAGTTAAAACCGGATTTCAGGCAACCCTGGTTGCAAAAGCCATTTACATGCTCTCAGATAAGGTACTTTGCACGGGTAAGAATGTTTGATTATTACAATTTTTCGTTATTGAATTTTTGCTTAAATACTAATAAATATGCGGCTTACATGAAAGAACTGACCAAACACGTAAAGGCGCAAGTATATTTCTGGTTTATCCGGAATTCAAACCGGAAACCTGTAAACCTAATAAGGTACTTTAATGAACTCGGAAATATAAGCCGACATTTATGTGGGTACGAATTTACGCATTTATTTGCAGCAATCCATGAAATATAAAAATAGTGCGACGATTCTAACTATGAGTCGCGGGTTCTACTCGGAGATGAAGAGAGAGTTATTTAACATGTTCGCCGTCTTTAAAGACACAACGTGAAAACTGAACGGAGTTTACCCTGCTAGTCATAGTTTATGATCGTATTTAATGGTCTCCAGTAGCCCAGTCTTCCAGAGGTAAACTGCATGTGATGATCACTACAATTTATTGGCAGCAACTAGTTCTTCCATCTCGCATAAAGGACTTTGATCGTTGCTACGTCTGTCCCATTCTGTAATATTTAGGAGTCACATCATTCCGGTTTTTGGAAGATACAAAATAAATAACAAAAGTGATATGATTTACACTTAAAAGATTGACCATTTTATAATCTGCGTAGTGACACGGAGGAAAAATTTTGTAATTATTTCTAACGTAAGTACATTTTTGATATTTTTGATATGTAGTTTTCCCCTAAATATTTTGTAAAATTACTTCTGCTAAACTGATTTTAAAATTAACGAAGACGAATCACATCAGCTTCCTTTGTTGAATTTTTTTTGTAAATGGTTGTATTTAATTAATTTGTTTGTTTAGAAAAGAGTATAATTCTTGTTTTACGCGTGACGAGGCAAAATTTACGGAATATATATTAATGTTTGGTGGAAGTTAAGAACAATTCTTGACGCAAACGTAAAATAATAAGATATTTTATACCAAATGCTCGTAAGTATTACATTTAACTTCAATTATTTTCTGTGTTTAAAGCACAGAAACTAAAGTCGAGATGAGCAAGTACTCCTTCTCCTCTGCGTGCAGAGCACTTCATGGAAATGCATAATTTGTCTTTAACACCGTATTATAAAATTAGTTTGAAGATTAATTTACCTACATTTAAAGTTAAATTACCCCCACGTTCAGTATTCTCTTTTCAAAGGGGTCGCGGTGGCTGAGCGATTAGACTGCCCGCCTCTCATCAAGGCGAACCGTGTTCAATTCCCAGCTGGGTCACTCCCGGATTTTCGCAAGTGGGAATCGTGTCGGACGATTCCGCTGGCTGGCGGGTTTTCTCGAAGATCTCGCGTTTCACCCGCCCTTGCATTCTGGAATACCTCCATTCTCACCTCATTTCACCCTCATCGGCACTCAAGCAAGACCTCGTTAAAAGTCGCCCAAATCTGTCAACTCAACTATTTTCAAAAAATTATCTTTGAGGCATACTACAACGCAGTTTACATGCCAAGTAGGTAGGCATTTTCAGCAGTCCTGTGTAGTAGAATGATTATAGCGAGTCAGGGGCAACGGGACCTGGGACCAGAACTTGGAGCTGTTCATGCTCTGTCATTCCAGTCCCACGGCGGCCATTCCCCCCAAGATTTCCCCTTTCCCCTTAAAATCTACCATTTTACTTCTAAATCGACCAAATTTCCCTAAACCTTTCCCTTTCCCCCCTCAACATCGACCATTTTCCCTCATAAAAGCACCGACCCCCCCAGTTGCAAAAACGATACTCCCAAAGGCAATTTTCGATCCATCGGAAGGATTTGGGATGGGGGAATCGTTTCCGAGGGTAGAGCAGTGCCGGCCGTATTGGTTTTATATAGGCATAAGGTATGCCAAATCGATACACAGGGCCCAGGTTCCGAAGTCAGCCCTGACCATCAGCCATCTTGGTTCTGTCAGCCATCTTGAGTCTTGAGTCATGGATCTTGGGTCTTGAGTCAAGTGTCAAGGTTCAAGATTATTTGAAGAATTTTTTTTAATGTTTTGATTTTTTTTTGTGATTTTTGGGACATTTTGGGATTTATATATATATATATATATATATATAATTTTTAAACGTTCGTTAAATAATAATTTTGCAGTTTTTTGGAATTTGTTTTAATTTTTTGGGTGCAAGGCCATCTAAGGTCATGGGCACAGTTTCAACGTCAAATATCAAGGTCACCGACGTATAACATGGCGGACAGAACCATTATGGCTGATGGTCAGGTCTGACTCTGGAACCTGGACCCTATGTATCGATTTGGTAACCTATGCCTATAAAACTAATACGGCTGGCACTGGTCTGCCTTCGAAAACGATCACCCCAAATCCTTCGATTGAATCGAAAAGTGCCTTTCGTGTGATCGTTTTTGCAACTGGAGGGATCGCTGCTTTTTTTGAGGGAAAAATAGAAAATGTTGAAGGAAGTTTAGTCGATTTCGATGGCAAATTGTTGGTTTTAAAGGAAAAAAAGGAACATTTTAAGGGAAAAATGACCGCCGGGGGACCGGAATGACGGAGCACAAACAGCTTCGAGCTTCGGTTCCAGGTCCCTTGCCTGCGACTCGCCATAATCATTCTACTGTTTGTAATTAGTTTGCTTCAAAATTCATAATCCCATCATGACAGTAGCTCAACTCCCTCTATGCCGATATTAAGTACTGTCTGTTACTATTAATGGCTGCGTTCGTGTTGTAGTTGTTGGCAATGTTGCTGCTCAGCTGGGGGATCAGTTTTCCTTCTCAGCGACACTCGTGTTCCTCAAGTGGTTGTACTGCCATCCTCACCATTGGTTGTATAATACAAACAAAATCCCCCTCCCTATTCGCCTGGCGCGCGCCTCAATTTGCCCAACCATGTGCGGTATGAATCATCCAACGACTACCATTACAGCAGATAAACCATTTAAATCGTACTCCCGCTTCCCTCGCCACGCTGGAAGCAGGTTGGCTTTGAAAAAGAGCAGGGCATGACCCATCCGTCGTCCTTTACCGTATGCGTCGCCACAGCTAGCTACAGTCATCAATAATTATCGGGGACATTTCTAAAACATACAATTCACGTATCAGAATTGATCTCAAATGTGAATTGCGTCTATGGAACACTTCTATGCAAATTCTGGCTACACTTTTTTAAATCTTTTTAAACAGCTAGTTATTTTTACACTGTCTTTTAAATGTGAAATGTTATTTTCATAAAGTGAAATCTAAAAACATGTTACCGGCGTAAATTGAATATTTATTAAACTTATTGAACACAGTTGCTTAACACTAAATAAAACTACGGTTATTGAGTCAAATAATTTCATACACATCGCAAAGGATTTTAAATAGTGCCGGTGGAGCTAATGCGCTTTGGCGATAACACATTGACGCAGGCTGGATTTTTCTTTATACCCGGAACTGATAAAACTAATCTAGCGAGTTAGCGAAAGAAGAAATTCCTGATCCGTCCCGAAAATTATATGGTCTAATGAATTAAAACGTTCCTATGTTTAAGTTATCAATTTAATAAGTTTTGCAATATATATATATATATTGCAAAACTTATATATTTTACTTATATATATACTTATATATATATTTATAAAAGCTTTTGTGTTTCCGGGAACCTGTGATGTATCTTTGGTAAGGAGTATCCGTCAAGTCTAAGAATTTCCCGTGAAAATGTCGAAATGTTTGTGAACTTTAAAGCATTGGTTGGTAAAGGGAAAATATTCTATTGTTACTCAAATGCAAGTTCAACTGTTACAAGTATATACATTGAAAAAAATTACAAAATAATTACTCCCAAAAAAAAGCTATGTTCATCCGCAATGCAAGTTGGTCCGAATAATTCATCGTATTAGTATAGAAACACTGGCTACCCGGTGCAGCTGGAATTCAGATGCAAGTAGAAATGCCTCTACAAAAATAACACGGAAGCGTCTTAAATCACGTACCCAATATAAGTACACGAGGTACACGTTTTACGACAATTTTTGGTTTCAGTTAAATCTCAAATTTGTAATGCTGCTAGTACGATTTTCTGTGGTACACTATGGCAATTTATGCAACTGTAGACACTAGCATTAAACTACTTTAAGCATGTTTCTTGATTTTTTTTAGGCGCTTGTTTTTCAAATATTGCAACAAAATTATCACAGAAAACATTTGCATTTTAAAACATTTATTGAAGCCATAATCTTTGAAAATGTATTAATTTAAAAATAATTGTCTTGTCATTTTTTAATAATTTTTATATGGAAGGGGAAAATTTTCTCTATATTGTATATAAAAAAAAGAGCTAAGCCACGTATCCAACTTGCGCATTAAAATTATGTTTGCTGTGTTGAATTTCAGCATTCAAAGTTTATATAGAATAAATGTGTCAGTTTTCTAGAAACATTGTACACTGAAGACGCTTTCAGGAAATGTGACTGAATTTAAAGGCAAGTCTCAGTGCAGTTGTTATAAATAACCAATGATTNACTGAAGACGCTTTCAGGAAATGTGACTGAATTTAAAGGCAAGTCTCAGTGCAGTTGTTATAAATAACCAATGATTTTAATTTTTTAAATTAAGTATCATAAACAATCTTTCCTACTCTTTGTCAATGTTCTTCCTAGCTATTTTATAAAATATGACATAACTTTGTAAGTAATAAGCCAAATTACGTAAAACAGTAAATAAGACCACTTTTAGGTGCGACCACAGTGGACCGCGCGCAATCATTAACAGCTTTCAGTCACGCACTTGGTTGAAGAGGGTTGGAGAAGGGTGGGGGCATTGGGTCAGCGCGTTGAACCCGCTGGACGTACGAGCATGGTTAGTTCGACCAACAACCTCGACCTCTTCACTTCCTGTGGCTTACCAATTGTCATTACGTCAGTCACGTAGCTCATTCAACACGCACTAATTTCTATTGAATACAAATTGTCACACGATCGATAATATATGGTAACTGCAGCAACACCACGTGCGTTTCATACCGTCCCGGAGAATATTCCTGAACAAAAACGCGAGCCTGGTGAATGATAAACGTGCAGTCCCTCGCGCCTACTTGCGGCGTCCCGCATCTTGGGATGATTGCCGCAAAGTGATTTGGTCACGCTGACTGTTGGGTGGTTGAGGGGTTGAGAAGGGCGTTGCGGGGAGCGATGCCGAAGCTGGTCACGCCATTCCTTCCTCTGTCTTCAGCAGAAGCTACGTGAATTCCGAGTTCAAAGCGAGGGCGTACCGCATTCCAAAGGACACTCGCTGGTCCGGCGTTTATGCCGTGTGCGTTCAGAGGAGCGAGCGGCTACGAACTGCTAGGTCAACTGTTTCGCTGAAGATTGGTTCCAGTCGTGCTCTGAGAGGTAACGACATTATACCTTTCGTAACTTCACATCTGCGCTCAGTTAAACTACATATTCCCTGAGAAAAAGGTTTTGTCGAATTAAACCTAGTTTGTTTGGCGCAACCACAATGGTTTACACAAGAGCAATTAAATATTTTTCGTTGAAACCAAATTATTTTGTTTTTCTTGTTTCATTGCCTGAAACTCTAATATTTGGTTGGTGCAAATAAATATTGTTTGGCTTTACTTACATTAAGGGGCCACGGTGGCGTAGTGGTCAGACGACTCTCCTCCCTCCTTGGCGAACTGGGCTCGATTCCCGGCGGTGACACTCCCGGATTTTCGCATGTGGGAATCCTGCTGGACGATGCTACTGGTCGGCGTGTTTCCTCGGGGATCTCACGTTACCCCGCCCTTGCATTCCGGCACTGCTTCATAACCACTTCGCTCCACCCTCATCGGCTCTCAAGACCTCGATGTTAAGAGCCGCCCAAATCTCTCCACTCCACTCCACTTACATTAAAAAGTTTCGGTTAATATAAAAATAAGTGGAAGATCGACCAAGATTCGAACCGAGATCGTTTTCGCTGGAGCGCCACGTCCTAGCAACGTCAGCTAAATTAACTACTGACGAAGTGGTAAAGTTTCTAAATATATACAACTCAAGTAATGGACATCGTGCGTAAATATGTATTTCAAGTTTTGCAGCTTTGATTTTTAGTTGTTTGTTGAGCTTGTTACGATTGCTAGATATACCATTATTAATCATGAATAAATGCACTTACAAACACTATTACTGCCCTAATTGTCACAAAAATTACAAACAAACTCTCGAGCTGAATTTTTGAATTAAGAAAATCAAATAAGTAGCCAAACCAATATATACAGTTAATTCAACAAATCTTTTTATTGAAAGTTTTTTTTTCGCTCAACACAAAGGTTTTGTTTAGTAAAGCGTGTATTTTTTTAGATGGACAAAATAATTTTTGTTGCTTTCAAGTTTTGTTACTCAACAAAATATTTTGTTGGGATAGCTGAATTTTTTTTTATTTGGCCCTATACAAGCAAGTATTTTATTGGCTGGAACAAACCTTCCCCTCAGACAATTGACGGGACTATAAAAGAAGAGTGTCAGGTGCCTCAAAGACGCAAAGCACATTTTCGTGAAATGACAGAAATAACGAGTGCAGAAAGATAAAATTATTAATATTAGTTTCCGTTTAATAATTATAAAATTACTTTGTTATCCTTGTCGAGTTTAGATTACCTACCCTGTCTTATAAATGCTGAAAACACAGGAAAAAAAAAGAAGAAACAATTCAAAATAATCACGTACCTCAGATAAAGTGGCATTAAGCAGTACTGACTGCCTCTGTCTGACAGACAAATATGTCTTCCACAGCGCCAGCTTGAACAATGCACGAGATAAAATGAGCGGAATGAAGGGGAGGAATAAAAACACTATTCACCCGAGAAGCGTCTTCCGAATAATTCCTGACCTGAAGTACCTGGGATTCAACCGGGAATATCAGGTGAAAGAGACCACTGTTAGGTAACGGTGAATCACTTGCAATCAAATACAAACGACCCATTGAGCTGGACAACCCGTTGCTGAAAAATAGCCGTCACATGATGAATCTGAAATGCTGGTTCTTGTAACTGACAGTCGACTATCATGAGTTTTTCTCTAGATAGCAATATAAATTAATTGGGGTTGCAGAACTAACTCACATGTTATAAAACAATTTTTATTCAGAGCTTCATTTGCGGTTTTAAATTTGATAAATTAACAAATCGCCCATTTCCCAAACAAAATTAATTAACTATTTTCGAATATATTTCTAAACTCTAATTTATAGTGCAATTTTTAAAATTAAATTATTTGGAGGTCAATGTATTAAATGTTTTCCTTACCTTTCAGTTAAGCTTACATAACAANTGATGAATCTGAAATGCTGGTTCTTGTAACTGACAGTCGACTATCATGAGTTTTTCTCTAGATAGCAATATAAATTCATTGGGGTTGCAGAACTAACTGACATGCTATAAAACAATTTTTATTCAGAGCTTCATTTGCGGTTTTAAATTTGAACAATTAACAAATCGCCCATTTCCCAAACAAAATTAATAAACTATTTTCGAATATATTTCTAAACTCTAATTTATAGTGCAATTTTTAAAATTAAATGATTTGGAGGTCAATGTATTAAATGTTTTCCTTACATTTCAGTTAAGCTTACATAACAACATATAGTTGTATATATATATATATATATATATATATAGGATGGCGCTAAATTCAACTGACAAACTTCGTAAAATGATTCCGTTTGCAAAATCCAGTGAGAAATATATGAGACTTTGAACTCAAACTGGATAATAAGGTAGATATAATCCCTTGAAAATAGAGTTTTTNGGTAGATATAATCCCTTGAAAATAGAGTTTTTAAACGGTAATTTTGGGAAATATTGGAAACGATGGGAATTTAATTTACAATTATCTGAACGTAGATTTACGCTACCGGAATTTTCAATCTAATAAGAGCGAACTCGCATTGATGCCTTCAACCATAATAAAAATAACATTGGTGACCACACTCTCATTGCATACAAATATTTTACCGTCAGGAATAATTATAAACGTTTAATGCTAGGTTATTGAGCAGTTCAACCTAATTAACAAAAATGTCCATGACCCACCGTTTTCGTGTAAATAGCTCACAAAACTTTGGCGGCAGCGATACAATTCCAGACCCGTAGGCAATACCAATACTTTCTGCAAGAAATGAACTTNCTCACAAAACTTTGGCGGCAGCGATACAATTCCAGACCCGTAGGCAATACCAATACTTTCTGCAAGAAATGAACTTTCAACTAATCAGCAGTATACGTTAGAAACATGTAGTTAGTATTGCCTACGTGCTAGGTACTGTATTACTGCAGCCGAAGCTGTGTGTGCCTTTTCCAAGAAAACGATTGATACTGGACAGTTGCAAAAGGAGGACAATGTTTGGTAATTATATCATCCTTCTCATTAAACAAGCACCAAATGTTCATAATTTCTAGCGGTAAATGATATGTGCAGTAGGGGAGTGGCCACCCCTGTTATTTTCTTTATGGTTGGAGGTATTAATGAGATATGCTCTTAGGTTGACTATTCTGATAATATAAAACCATATTCAGAGAACTGTAATTTAATTTCTTTCCTTTCCAATATTTTACAAAAATACCGTTTAAAAACTAGATTTTCGAGGGCACATAACTTCATTAATATTCAGTTAAGGTAAAAAGTGTATTATAATTCGTCACTTGATTTTAAATAAGGAATCACCTCAAGAAGTTTATCGGTCTAAACCAGCCCACCTGTATCATAGAACTGTATGATCCTAAAGATACACAAACATATACCCTAGCAGATACTTAAACTCAAGTGCTCATTTCTCTAATCCCTCTTGTAACTGACTATGACAAAGAGGGAAAATGCTGCCGGAGGAAAAATCCCATTGCTTAATCAGAACGGTTACAGAGACACCGCTGAAAGCTCTACTTATATCCGTCTTTTTGAGCTCGGCGAAGCCTTCCATCACACGCAGTCACCACTAGTCCCGGAGCTGGCGGACATTTTAGAGTAGGCATTTGAGGCACAGTGAAAATTTGTGTAACATTTCTTCTCCAATGTCTGAATAGAGAATTGAACCCCTGGATGAGGGCTTGTGAGACCTAGCCAACCCTTGAATTTTTGAATTTGCAAAAAAAATCCTTGAGGCTCTTTGAAATTTTAATACCTTTCAATTTAACGTTTAATTAAACAAAATTAAAAAAGCCAGATTGTTTGGTAAATTTTAAAAGTTGCCAGACGGTTTCAAAATAGTATTTAATAAATATCGAAAAAAATAAAAAAAAAAAAAAAAAATATATATATATATATATATAAATGAGGCACGCTGAAATGTACACAGAATAATCATTGTACTCAGAAAATGATATTTATGAAAATACATGCCATTCTGATGGGTTTCTATACCTGCCAGGTGATAGAGAAAGTTTTACGTGAGTGCGAATAAGCAGATTTTTGGGTAGGTTTGAGTGTGAGAGAGAGCGTATATCGGCGGCCAATTAGAATTAAACGTTCTGCGTTGTGATTGGCCGTCTGTGAGATCACATGACTCGGGTTACAAGTGCAGTTGTAAGGGAAATTTTGGAGTAGTTAAAAGACGCTCATTCGTAGTGAAACACGTGCAACCACAGTTTTTCTGTTTTATTTGCATTATTAAGTTATTTTACTATTTTTATAATACGCATTAATTATGGAAGGAAAAACAGTTTGCNTCTGTTTTATTTGCATTATTAAGTTATTTTACTATTTTTATAATACGCATTAATTATGGAAGGAAAAACAGTTTGCCGTATATGTAAAAACAGTGGTGAAAAAATCATTGTGTTCAGTGACAAAACCCTAGAAAAGAGCATTGAAGTGCTGAAAATTCGGCAAAAACATGGATTAAATTATAAAAATATTTTTTACCATCTAGGGTTAATTCAGAGGAAGGTTATTACACCCAGTGCTATACAAATTGCCTCACTTTGATGAAGTATTACGACGAAAACGCTTCAAGAAAGTCCTATGTACCTTCTTCTTCATTAGGTATAGTAAAATATTACATTTTATTATGTATAATATATTAATAAATAACTTAACACACTCAGAACCCCTAACTATGATAAATCCTGTATAAAGGGTGCACGAAAACACTATATATAGTACAATTATATATATTATTATTTCTTTTATTTACGGCTTTCGTATTGTATATCTCGATTCAATAGATGTAGCATCTAGTCGGATACGAATTTAGTACCTGCTTGAATCTTTACGGTTGTCTCAATGTATGGAATAAAACATTTTAAACCCGAAATACTAAAAAAATTAATTTATTTTAGATTTAAAATATAAGTTTAATAAAATTTATTACTTTATTCTTTAAAATATAGGATATGTATTTAATGTATTTTTTTGAAAATAAATTTGCCAGTCTCTGTTCAACTAATATTAATTTTGAGTATATTTTCTTTAATAATAATTATAAAATACAGATATAAACACGGCGCGATTTCAAAAGTTTTGCTCGACTTGTAAAGCTAACAGCGAAGAAGAGCCTTTTTATAAAAGATTTAAAAACTTGTGATCCCTCCACATCGCCACTTTNCAGCGAAGAAAAGCCTTTTTATAAAAGATTTAAAAAATTGTGATCCCTCCACATCGCCACTTTACTGTCCGCCATCCAGTGGGCTGTGGCGTATGGTTCCGTCAACTCCCTTTGCTCTCCCGCCTCGCTCTCGAACTTGCTCCTCCCGCTAGTACTCGTTAATTTCTCAGCTGCTTGCTTCGGTAATTGGGACTCGTAATGTAATGTCGTGAACTGGACGCCACATCCCACAAAAATATGCAAGAAAGTAGACCCAAAGCGGAGTTTTAAAAAGTTTTCAAATGAACATGAAGAACTTATACTAATTAACAGCTCAAAAAGTATTGTTTCGACAAGAATACTGCTAAAAATAGTCGTTCAGCGTTGAAACTGAGGGATTATTTTCTGCGCAGTTGGCGAGCGCACTGTATCCTAAGTTGGCTGTGCGGACCGACCTGTCGGGGGTGGTGGCGGCGGCGCTGCGGTACAGCTGGTGCGATATGGTGGAGGAGCGTTGGTGGCCGCCGCTGCTGTTGGCGTGCGCGTGGTGTTGGCTGGCCTTGGAGGCGGCGAAGCGGCCGCCAAGCCGCCGGAACTTGTCCGACTCGGGGTGCTCGGCACAGAAGCGCGCCTTCTTGCGCAGCAGCTGCACCGTCAGCGCGTACGTCACCACCATGATCACCATGGGGATGTAGAAGGCCACCAGCGACCCGAACACGAAGAACGCCCGGTTGTTGATCACGCACAGTCCGGGTTCCGGCATTATGTTCAGCTGGTTGTGTAGCCCTGTAACAAGATAGACGTGCAAACAGAGGTCATTCATTTAACCTTGTTAATACACTTTCTCTTTAACTGCAAAACAACCATAAGCATAAAGATNTGCAAACAGAGGTCATTCATTTAACCTTGTTAATACACTTTCTCTTTAACTGCAAAACAACCATAAGCATAAAGATATAAAAAAAAAAATTAAGAACGTTTTAAAATGTAAAACGTTAAAATGACTACCAGATATATAAAACATATTTCAACAAATTATTCTACTAAACAATTTTATACTTTTTTAAAGATTTCTTTTCTGAATTGTTTAAAACAAAAAGTTAGAAAACATGTTATTTTACAATATTTATGCTTATTTTGAATTACTTTTGTTGATTGCCCGCGTGATATAATAGCTGCTGCTATCGAGTTGACTTACTAATTCAAAGCAGTATGTTTTAGGGACTGACCACGCACATNTGCAAACAGAGGTCATTCATTTAACCTTGTTAATACACTTTCTCTTTAACTGCAAAACAACCATAAGCATAAAGATGTTTTTAAAAAAATTAAGAACGTTCTAAAATTTAAAACGTTAAAATGACTACCAGATATATCAAACATATTTCAACAAATTATTCTACTAAACAATTTTATACTTTTTTAAAGATTTCTTTTCTGAATTGTTTAAAACAAAAAGTTAGAAAACATGTTATTTTACAATATTTATGCTTATTTTGAATTACTTTTGTTGATTGCCCGAGTGATATAATAGCTGCTGCTATCGAGTTGACTTACTAATTCAAAGCAGTATGTTTTAGGGACTGACCACGCACATNCGTGATATAATAGCTGCTGCTATCGAGTTGACTTACTAATTCAAAGCAGTATGTTTTAGGGACTGACCACGCACATTTTGTTTTTAATTTCAGTGTATGCCGCAAGCGGTTAAGATTTCGTCAAAAATACATTGCACAGAACTGCTAATAGAAAATAATTGACACGCAAGAGTCTTGATGGTCTCAGCTCTTGGCGGTAGTACAACAGTAGTTAAATATGCAAGACTTTGTGAACGTCAGTGGCTGTGCCGCAGGAGGGCAGAACTAAAAAAAGGCTAAAATGATAAACGTTCATTTTTTTTAGACAGCAGAAGTTCTTTCCATGAAGTCTGGAGTGCTTTTATGACCTTTTGTGATAGAGCGCTACATTTTGAGGGAGCAGGGAAGAGTGTATGGTGCAAGAAAGGGAAATTACAGAAGCTGCACAGTCACCTGTAAAGCACTTTCACGTTCCTGATTTATTATTGGCAGATACTATGCCACGCATTTTCGACGCACTCTGACGCTGAACTCTTGCATTTCCGAATGTGTGTTAACAAATGAATTCTCTGCAGGTGTGGTATTGAAGACGCATAAAACATGATCTGTGTGGATGTTTTGCTCGTATTTGTCATCGCATATCGTCTGGTGTTCCGGTCTTCANAGACGCATAAAACATGATCTGTGTGGATGTTTTGCTCGTATTTGTCATCGCATATCGTCTGGTGTTCCGGTCTTCACGTGGCGTGACGACGGGTACCAGAAGCTTGCTGACGCGACGTGTCGCCTTCGTTTGTCCATCTTGTCACAACGCCGGGTGCACTGTCCTTACGAGTGTTCAAATGCACATAATGGGCTTGCTGATAATCGTTTACATCCGTACCATCTACAGCTTGTTATGAACTGATCAGGCCTTAGCTGGACGGCTTGCCTGATCACACCTTCAAACATTGAATAAGGGCTCGAGCGTGATTGCAATAACACCTTGCAAAATAAATTTGCAGAAATACCATCCACCGCACAGTAAACGTGTCCGATATAGGCCAGTGTAACGCTGGGAGCGGCGTATTTTGTCGTCGGGCCACTGGAAGGAGAAGACCACTGAAGATGGGTGTGTCCGGCCGTTGTTAACCGCCTCCTAGAATCAGCCTCCGGCAACATGAACAAGATGGGGACTTTCCAATTTGATTGTAGTAGTAATGGCGTTAGGTTATAATACTTAATATAATTAATTAGCATCTTGGTGTTCCATTTAAGCTCTCCTGATCAATAGTCACGTAAATAGTTATTGTATAATATTTATGTTTAATAAACTCCACCTTTTACTGCTGGACTCTACCTAATCATGTCTCATTATTTAGCTACGCCCATAACCCCTTTCAGGTATGAACTGGCATAAAAACTAATTCATAACAATGGAGGAGGCTTGGTTCCTCCCTACCCTCTTGCTACCTTGCATCAGCTTCTCTACCATCCACACCCATTTCAATAAATTTCTCACCCTCCAAAGCTAATTTCCGTATTAATGATAACCAAATTTCAGCACCATACACTTTTAACATTAAAACTTTTAGCTTTTAAGTAGCAGTATAATTAAAATAATGTCATAATATCTACTTTTAAAATGTATAAGGTTCAAATAATAATTAACCTTTTACAGCCCAATATCTAAACATACAAAGTAATTATTTGAAACGTAAATAACAAACGGTATATATATTTAAAGAGTTTCCGTGTGAACCGCAAGCACCTAGTTGCGTATATTAACCTCAACAATACCATTCTAGTAATTTAAATTAAGATATAGATCACCTGCGTGCGCTGGATGTAGTTATTTGAAATGAAACTATTACTGTAATATTAATTCATAATCCTGTGGGTNAGATCACCTGCGTGCGCTGGATGTAGTTATTTGAAATGAAACTATTACTGTAATATTAATTCATAATCCTGTGGGTATTTTCAATAAAATAAATTTCAACTGGAGTGCTAATTTAATAAATAAGACAAATAAAATAAAATAAAATAAATATATTATTTTATGATACTTTCCCTTTAGTATACATACTGTACATTTAAGAAACTTCTCATAACATGCATAGAAAATAGAAATAAGCAATTATAGTTAACTACGAGCTTTTAGTATTCTGACAAAGNGATACTTTCCCTTTAGTCTACATACTGTACATTTAAGAAACTTCTCATAACATGCATAGAAAATAGAAATAAGCAATTACAGTTAACTACGAGCTTTTAGTATTCTGACAAAACCAGTATCACGTTATTAGTTGGTATATGGAAGGACGAGACGTCGCAGTTACATGCCACGCGACGCGATCCAGTTGTAAGGTGCCGAGGCAACACATTTCCCGCATCAGCACTTCCCCCTGGCTCGAGTGCCGCAGTGTTTGCGAAACAGCGTGCTAGCGCACGCCACACAATTTCATTCCCCCACACCCGCTTTAAAACTTAAGTTTACTGTTATAGATTTAAGTTCCACATACTCCCAATATTATCATACATTTCTCACGATCCATTGCCATACCGACACGGGGCAGAAAGAATCCCGTTNAACCTAGAGCGTTTGCTGGTTTAAATCAACAAAATGATCATATGCGAAATTACAACACACGTCAGCTTGATCAACAGTCCGGAAATATTTCTCCAAATCACTGTAGTGTCGAAAGATACTCTTAGTAACGACGTTTGAAGCCACCGTCAAATTAAAAAAAAAACACTGCTATGGGCTACACGATTAAGCTTATAAATGCACGTGTGTAGAAATCATGTTTTATAAAAGATTGCAACTTCCAATTTTATAGAAGCAACAGCTTCAATTTACTTAATTCTGATTTTTGCCAACCAGTTCTGTGATTCATGGACTTAACCCATCACCCGGTGCTTTCGGATGTGCTGAATTGCGCGCCAGCTTTGACGTGGATACACAGACTGCTAAACCTCACATAAGATGGAAGCTGGAGTAAAATATGAAGAGTAGTTTACGAAATGGGAATTATGCTAATGCTGACCCTTTTCTGCCCGCACCTGCCCCAATAGAGTGTAGTCTTACCCAGGAGCTCAAACCTTATATTTCACGTGAGACGCGGAGCAATCTTTGGGTTTCTAGCGGAGTGGTGACCCGACCAGAGGGGCCTATTTTCTGTGCTCTACTGGACTTGAAAGAGTTCAGGCGGTAGGGGCGCAATATGGATGAGTTGGTCTTTTTCTGTGGGTCCTTTCTATGCACAAAATACTTTGAAAGTATACCACGAGGGTACTTTAGCTTTTGACCTCCTTAGTACAAGTCATTGAGTGCAGATTTCCTCAATCCCCATATACTACCCCTTTGTATGGAAGTATAATTGTAATTTGTACCTACTGAATTATTTATGTGTTCCTTTCCTCCCTACTATTTTCTATTTGCAAAATCAGTGTCCTCATGTTTTACTTATACTATGTGTTGATGTCCCTCGGCCTTGACAACATTTTATTTATGTGTGGAAGTTNCTCTCGGCCTTGACAACATTTTATTTGTGTGTGGAAGTAATATTATAGTTATTCTTTATCAATACAATACTTTCCTCTTTATTACTATCCTAACTTTTTAATAATCAATGCCATTATATTCTACTTATACTTTGTGTTGTTATCCAGTGTACTTATTAATATTTTAGTAATTTTGCGCTTTATCCGCGCACACAACTTACTACAATAAATTATTTTCAGAAAAAAAAATTGTATGAAAATAGGTACTAGCATAACCGTCCTCATTTGTAGGCAATAACTAAGAACTGGATCAAAAACCGTAACTTAACTATAAAGTTGTTACATAAGTTAGCATCCACATACTGCCCGAGAGAATAATTGACAAAGGCAGTTTAGAAATTAATGAGCAATAACCCACGTTTAAATACATAGACTTCCAAGGTCGGGCACACCCAGAAATATAATACAACCATAAATATAATAAAACCAGAATGTAATTTACAATAATTTAAAATAATTATAATCTGCATACACGATTAGGGCCCTCTTAAATATTTAAAGTAAAAATGTTATATACGATGTTTAGACAAAATGTGAAGGCATTCTGTTAATACAGTTCCTTGCAAGTTTCAGAACAACCCTACCGCAAGTTCATGAACAGTGACGTCACACCCTCTTATCCAAAGTCCCTCCGGAGGGCGGCGTAAGCAATGTCCACGATAGCAGTGGCAGCAGGACACCTGTTCTGACGTCACACGCAGAAACGTCGTCGAGTCGCGCATGTTCATTCCACAGCATCAGCACTTCCACATAACCCAGCTCGCGAGTAGTACATAAAAATATTTACAGGTAACCAGCGGTTTCCCTATTTTACATACACCACTCACACCGCACCTTGCAGGTAACAGTAACACTTACATAACAATCTTTATTTTAAAAAGTTTATAATTGCATAACCAAAAAAAAAATAAATATTCGCGATTGCTAATAGGAGGCCTCCAAAATCATAGGTTTGTAAATTGTAATGTATATTAAAAAAAATTTCGAATCAGTTTTACGATTGAAAATAATTTGGAAAAACAATAATATTCTAATGTTTGTGACCAGAACAAAAATTTTATTTAAAAAATGTACCTACTCAACTAACAGCTTCTATTAATACATAAATACAGTGTAAGAGTTTCCATCATAAAATATAGACGTCTCATTTATTAAACTTTATTTAATTGTGGTCATTTAAATAATCTAGTCTTTAAGGAAAAAGCAATTACTTTCTTATCACTCTAATTGAAGAATTTAATTTTTATAGAAAACGAACCATTTGTACAATTTTCCATATTCAATAGATATTATTATCTGTTATTGAAACATATTTATTGTATAATAAGTAACATTTATTACTTCAACATTTTGTTTTTTTATATTTTAATACTTGTGTAAATGTTACTTTAAGTATCCTTTCCATTTCCCTCTTAAGTATTGAAACGTAGTAGAAAAGCAGCTACAACATTACTTTTATTTTTTAATTTTATGAAAGTTCCAATTATTAAGTAAATAATATTCTACGTTTTGATACCATCTCATGAGTATCCTACCACCGTGACGTCACGTACCATTTAGGTATGTAACATTCTCCTATCACATCACTATTTTTGTCAGTGTTCTAACATGCATTTATTTTTCAGCAAGTGTATTTTCTGTACAAACAAAACACAATAATTGTTGTAACGGGGAGAGCAATTAATTTTAACAATACGAATTCTTTTAAGTTTAAATTATTCTTTTCCGTCATAATGACCAATATTTTACGTTGTATTGCAGTTTCATTATTTATAAGAATTAATGTATCAAAATACCCACGCCACGTAGTGCTTAGGGACTCGCAATCTCAAGAAATGCTGACGCGCTTTCGCGTGGATGATACTTTGCACATCCCAGCGGAAGTGCAATTTCAAGGCCCTCAAGGCAACTGCAAACACACAGCACAGCGTTTTTTCGGCCCACCTTTCCCAAGGACTGCGCGAAAGTTATTGGCAGTCCCTTATACCTAACTTATCCGTCTACTATAATTGCTTTCAAAAATGTTTCCTGCCGTAGCGAAGAGGACTTCATCCCGATCCATATTACTACTGCCAGACGATGAAACACACATCTCAAAATAATCTCCTACTACTCGCACAGATTCTAGGGCGAGATGAGGGCATTTCACTAGTGAACATTGAGGGCGATGTTATAAAGTGATCAGGCCTTAGCTGGACGGCCTGCCTGATCACACCTTCAAACATTGAACCAGGGCACGAGCGTGATTGTAATAACACCTCACGGAAGACAGTTGCAGAAATCTCCTCCACCGGCCAGTAAACGGGGCCGAAAATATTTAAAAAACGCGCCTGATATAGGCCAGCTTAACACCGTGAACGGCGTCTTTTGTCGTCAGGCCACTGGAAGGAGAAGACCACTGAAGATAGGTGTATCCGGCCGTCGTTAACTGCCTCCTGGAATCAGCTTCCGGCATCATGAACAAGGTGGGGACTTTACAATTAGATTGTAATAGTAATGGCGTGATGTAATAATGCTTAATATAATTAATTAGCATCTTGGTGTTCAATTTAAGATTCCCAGTTCAATAGTCACGTAAATAGTTATTGTATAATATTTATGTTCAATAAACTCCATCTTATACTGCTGGGCTCTACCTAATCATTACTCATTATTTAGCTACGTCCATAACCCCTTCCAGGTATGAATTTACTTAAAAGTAAATTCATAACGAGCTGCACCAAGAACTTGGGAANCTACGTCCATAACCCCTTCCAGGTATGAATTTACTTAAAAGTAAATTCATAACGAGCTGCACCAAGAACTTGGGAATAATGAATTTCCTTAGCGCATTGATTTATGCAACTGGCACCTGAGCAATGACCGTACTCTCCATCGCAGAAATTTGTGGTCTGATGAGGCTACATTCAAGATAAATGGTGACGTTAGGATACATAATACCAATTACTGGTCTGCAGTCAACCCACATTGGCTCCTTCAAGTGGATAACCAGCTTGTGTGGAGCCTTAATACTTGGTGTGGCCTTCTCGGACATCGTGTTATAAGACCACATTTTTTTGAAAGGTAATTGAATGGTACAGCGTATGCAGACTTCCTAGAGAATATGATGCATCAGCTGATCGAAGATGTCCCTCTCGCTCTGAGATAAACACTGTGGCTGCAACAGGATGGCTGTTCTGCTCACTTTTCACGCAGAGCTCAACTAGTTGCTGACTTGTTATTCCCCAGACGGTAGATTGGACGAATAGAACCTGTAGATTGACAACCGCGTTCTCCATACTTGTCCCCAAATGACTTCTGTTTGTGGGGGAGAATTAAAGACATCGTCTACTGCGTGCGTNACCGCGTTCTCCATACTTGTCCCCAAATGACTTCTGTTTGTGGGGGAGAATTAAAGACATCGTCTACTGCGTGCGTTCAACAACGAGGAAAGACATGAAAGACACAATCATAGCAGCATGTGGATTTCTCAGCTGTGCTGAGGTCCGCCGAGNTCAACAACGAGGAAAGACATGAAAGACACAATCATAGCAGCATGTGGATTTCTCAGCTGTGCTGAGGTCCGCCGAGCAACCGCGAATGTAATGAGAGCTGAGTCGTGTTTGATACAGGTGGTAGATATTTAGAACACTTATGAAGAGTGCTGTGTGCGAATGAGAGTTCCCGGTTCCCATTTCACAATAGTTATCTCACACCATACCGGTATTTACAGTACACCCGACGTCCTTTTGATAGTACGTAAACTACGTATGCACGCCAGAAAAACAACATGTTTCATTGATTTCCATTTGATTGTGATAAGAATTAAAATTGTTTTGGTTCAGTTTCATTGTGCGTAAATAACGCACGTCCCAAACCATAGGCTTACATGATTTATTTTATTGTGTGTAAAATATGCACGTCAGAAAACAACTGTATTAGTAAATGATGTTACATTTTAGAAGAACTATCCAACGATACAATATAAGACTCTTGTTCCCATTTGCAATTTCAAAGGTTACCCCCTCCCCCCCTTCCTCTATCTCTGGTATGTTCGGGTGAATGGAATTACTACCAATCGAAGATTCATACAGGGTAAAGTTATCACAATTTTTTTCGCGAACCCCCCCGTGTGGTGTTGTTTCTGAGAAAATAGGGTGATACGGGTGCGGTGAATCATCCTCTATCTGTATACAGACATAGGCTGTTCACGGTAAAGTGAGCACTTTTGAGGGCCTAGTGACTTTTTCTTTTCATCCATAAATATTGTTATGTAAGTAATAAACACAGAGCGTATATTCCACCGTACTCAGATGTCAACATCTAANAAAAAAAAAAAATATATATATATAATTATGTACTCCAAATGTGAGAGCTTTCAAACGTCATAATTTTACTGTGAATAGCCTATAACTTATAGTACTAATTTTAATACAGTAACATATTAAATATTATTAGATATAGTGAAACAACTATGTGATTGCATTTTAAAATAAAACAAATATAAATAATATATAAACAAACGCAGATACATCACTTATTGTTTGAAAATAAAATAAACTCATGAGCAGTTGAATTAGATACAGCTNATATAAACAAACGCAGATACATCACTTATTGTTTGAAAATAAAATAAACTCATGAGCAGTTGAATTAGATACAGCTACCATGTTGGCGAAATGGTGCTGTGGTCCTCCCGTTCAATGGAATAGTGCCGAGTCACGCATGTCTGGGATGTCTTCAGACCTTATACTGACCGTCTGAGCAACGGTTGAGCATAAAATGCGGAAGAAGCAAGATCTCGATGTATTTTATCGTGGACATATGGGACCAAACGTATGGGGCACCCTATCTTCNAAATGCGGAAGAAGCAAGATCTCGATGTATTTTATCGTGGACATATGGGACCAAACGTATGGGGCACCCTATCTTCGACGTCATGCAGGAACTGGGATTTCTACGGGCCACAGTGTCAAGAGTGTTCTGTGAGTTCATGGGGCAGGGTGAAACACAACTACCGTAGCGTACAACGTGCCGATGACAGAGGTCGCCGTCAGCTTGCTCGCTTGGTAACAGCGGACAGACAAGCCACAGTGCCACAGATCGTTCGCTAATTCAGTATTGGACCACAACGACCTGTGAGCAACCATACCATCTAGAACCATCTCCTCTCTATGGAACAGAAGTGGCTGCTTCACTAGGGTGCCTCTACTCACCACATGTCACAATTGGTTAGACTACTCACCTCCTACTTAGGTGAACCGTGTTCGATTCCCGGTGGGGTCACTCCCGGTTTTCGCATGTGGGAATCGTGCCGGACGATGTCGCTGGTCGGCGGGTTTTCTCGGGGACCACCCGAATACCCTGCTTCTTCATTCCGGCGCTGCTCCATACCCACCTCACTTTACATTACTTTCATCGGCTGTTAAGACCTCGATGTTAAGAGCCGCTCAAATCTCTTCACTTCACTCTTCACATGTCACAAGGCTCAACGATTAATGTGAACGCATTGGACCCTCGATGCGTGGAAAATGGGTGGAGGTACACTTCGGCACACGTCGATGGCAGAGTACAAGTGCGTCGCCAAGTACACGAAGAGTTGGATATTTCGTGTCAGCAGGGTATAGTTCAGGCCGGTGGTGGTGGTATTCTTGTATACAAACTGTTTACGTGGAATGGAATGGGTCCCGTAGTATAGTCTGTTCATGGTTTCTTCACACTTTTTAAATCAAACCTTTGAAAAATCAACCCATGTATAACGTGGTTGGTTGTTTCCTAAATATGCCATGTACCACAANTTTTAAATCAAACCTTTGAAAAATCAACCCATGTATAACGTGGTTGGTTGTTTCCTAAATATGCCATGTACCACAACAGTTTTATACTTGTGTTCATAAAAGGTCGTTATTTTTGGTTAAATATAAATTTTAATTCTTTTTTATTTTTAAATCATAATATTTCATAATTAATTTGAATAAAACAGTGAGAAAACATGTGTGTTGGCAAGGCCCAGTAAGAAATAGCTCTCATGCAAAATATTATAACACTGAGTGCACAGAAGTGCGGTTAGTTGTCCCGTTGGTGTAATTTTCTGGACTTGGTTTAGCTTTGTTTGCACGAGGCGGAAGAATATCCTGGAAGAATAACTTTAACGGGGATTCAGAACAGTGTGAAGTCACCGTGAATGGACTTTACACGTGCAATCATCTCTCACCGGCGAACGATATAGTGGCCTGCTAGCAGACAGTGTGCAACCATTTCTGTGCTTACAGCCGCCTGTAGAAGACCCGTATAAACAGCAAGACAAGGGCACCGGCCCCCCGCTCTCGAATCGTCACTGAGGGGTTGGTGAACACTTCATGGACTGAGGTTGCTTGCCTGGCCTCTGAAGTCTCTCGATCTCAGTGACGAACACATCTGTGATGGCGATGAGAGCGATGTGCGTGCAGTGCTTACTACTCCGACTGATCTCCGTGCATTGCGGGAGGCTGTGCAGTGGTCACGGATCAGGCTCCCGGCAGTTTCCAGTGCCTTGTGGAGTCCAAGTTACGCCGAGTGAGTGAGTGAAGAAATTTGTGCGGCTCTTAGNACGGATCAGGCTCCCGGCAGTTTCCAGTGCCTTGTGGAGTCCAAGTTACGCCGAGTGAGTGAGTGAAGAAATTTGTGCGGCTCTTAGCATCGACTTTTTGAGAGCCGATGAGGGTGAAACGAAGTGAGTATGGAGCAGCGCCGCAATGAAAGGGCAGGGGAAACGGGAGCTTCCCGAGAAAACCCGCCGACCAGTGGCATTGTCCGGCATGATTCCCACATGCGAAAATCCGGGGGCGCTCCCGCTAGGAATCTAATCCGGTTTGCCAAGGTGGGATGCGGGTAGTCTAGTCAGTAAACCCCCACGGCCCCACGTTACGCCGCAGTGGTTTACGTGACTGGATCCGCGGTTGTCTCATTTGCTATTCACTAACCTCCTTCCTCCGACGTGTCCAGTCCGATGTCTCCGTCTGCTTTATACTTTCCGCTCGGACACTGCCATGCAAATATAGTTGCGAATACAACTAATGACACTTGGCTATCGCAAATAGAGTTNACTTTCCGCTCGGACACTGCCATGCAAATATAGTTGCGAATACAACTAATGACACTTGGCTATCGCAAATAGAGTTATTCGTAGTTGGATTTTTAAACACTTTAGGTTACATAGATCCACTTTCGCTATGATAATTTTTAAGCGCCTTAGAAGCCTACACGCAAATTACATACAGTCATTACCGGAGTAACCAAATTTTGATTGCCCCATTAGATAGTACAACGTCTTGTAAATGAAGAAATATGAAAAATATCTAAAGGAAAACTGCAAATTTCCACGTNCCCCATTAGATAGTACAACGTCTTGTAAATGAAGAAATATGAAAAATATCTAAAGGAAAACTGCAAATTTCCACGTAGTATATTGAAGTGCAGACCACGTAGAGCCATTTTCGTGAAATTCATGGGTCCGTAGTGATAAAAGCGTTTTATCAGACTTCTTCCATTTTATACCCGTATTACCCTAACGTTGGCTACTTTATATCTTCTCTCATCTCTCACATTCTTAAGGCGGTCAGAGAACAAATCTATCCTTCATAGAGGACTGTCTTGTTTCACTTAATATAGTCTAAGAAATTATTCGCTAAATTTACCTTATTAGTATATACATGTCGTGAGAAAGTACTAATAGTAAAGTAAAGTCTCCATTTATTCATTATAGCGTTTTTACCTTTGCTTAGGAAAGACTTCCAACGACACTAAAAACTCCTAATTTTGCAGCCTGGCGTATAACACTATTGAGATACAATGTATAAGTAAAAAGTACAAGTTAAACTATAGGAAGTTTACTAGAATTGCTTATTACAGTATACCAGACCCTCTCATCTCATTTCACGCATGTTCATTTCACCTCAAATGCGAAATGACTTGTGTGGTTTCAAAGTATTGTGGAATTGTTTCTTTTCACAGATGGATGCACCTTTGATATAGTGCAGTAGACTGTGTCGTAGTCACTCAGCATTTAGATAAAAACAAAATTACTATTCATCCATACAGATAAAATAATTCGATTCTTGCATAGAAAGTAAACAAATAATACAATAAAATCTATTGGCTACATATATTTTCTGCAAATTAATGAAGAATGTCGCCTATTCAAGCGCTTAATTTATTAACCGCTAGTATATTCAATATCAGGCTAATACGTGGTACATGAATTGCATGCATTGTGTCTGAACACACGATATGAAATGTAATATTTAATATGTTTATGAGAGTTAATAATGAGAAAATTAACATTGAAAGCGGAAAGAGAGAACAT
The DNA here is from genome assembly GCA_002778355.1 of Clitarchus hookeri. Classification (NCBI taxonomy): domain Eukaryota; kingdom Metazoa; phylum Arthropoda; class Insecta; order Phasmatodea; family Phasmatidae; genus Clitarchus; species Clitarchus hookeri. The sequence continues at coordinate 27,577 of NQII01005697.1, read as the reverse complement.
CATTTGAAACTGCCAACCGTGAACCAACCATTGGTTAAATTCTATTNATTAACATTGAAAGCGGAAAGAGAGAACATCATTTGAAACTGCCAACCGTGAACCAACCATTGGTTAAATTCTATTTTGCAGCAGGCACAAAGTCTAAAGAGAGAACATTGCGCCTTGTCGCAGTGGGCGTAGATAAATACGGTTTATACACTGAAGATCCAAAAAAATTGGTAAACCTGCCTAAAATTTGTAGGGCCTCCGCAAGCACGCAGAAGTGCCGCAAGACGACGTGGCATGGACTCGACTAATATCTGAAGGTATGCAGAAGACAATCCACAACATGAAACCTGCAGGGTAGTCCACAAATCCATAGGAGTGCGAGNATTAACATTGAAAGCGGAAAGAGAGAACATCATTTGAAACTGCCAACCGTGAACCAACCATTGGTTAAATTCTATTCTGCAGCAGGCACAAAGTCTAAAGAGAGAACATTGCGCCTTGTCGCAGTAGGCGTAGATAAATACGATTTATACACTGAAGAGCCAAAAAAATTGGTAAACCTGCCTAAAATTTGTAGGGCCTCCGCAAGCACGCAGAAGTGCCCCAAGACGACGTGGCATGGACTCGACTTATATCTGAAGGTATGCAGAAGACAATCCACAACATGAAACCTGCAGGGTAGTCCACAAATCCATAGGAGTGCGAGGCGGTGGAGATCTCTTCTGAACAGCACCTTGCAAGGCATCCCAGATATGCTCAATAATGTTCATGTTTGGTGGTTTAGGTGGCCAATGGAAGTGTCTAAAGTCACAAGAGTGTTCCCGGAGCCACTCGGTAGCAACTCTTGACGTGTGGGGTGTCGCATTGTCCTGCTGGAATTGTCCACGTCCANGGAGCCACTCGGTAGCAACTCTCGACGTGTGGGGTGTCGCATTGTCCTGCTGGAATTGTCCACGTCCATCGGAATGCACAATGGACATGAATGGGTGCAGGTGATGGGACAGGATGCTTACGTATCTGTCACTTGTCAGAGTCGTATCTAGACGTATCAGGAGTCCCTTTTCACGCCAACTGCACACGTTCCATACCATGACAGAGCCTTCGCCAGCTTGAACAGTCCCCTGTTGACTTGTAGGGTCCATGGATTCATGAGGATATCTCCATACCCGTACACGTCCATCCACCCGATACAATTAGAAACGAAACTCGTCAGACCAGGCAACGTGTTTTCAGTCATCAAAAGTCCAATGGCAGTGTAGGCGGGCCCAGGCGAGGCGTGAAACTTTATGTCATGCAGTCAACAATGGTACACGAGTAAGCCTTCGGCTCCGAAAGCCCATATCAATGATGCAATGATGGTCCGTTGAATAGTTTGCACACTGGCACTTGTAGATGCCCCAGCATTGAAATATGCGCTAATTTGAGAAAGGGCTGCACGTCTGTCACATATAATTATTCTCGTCAGTCGTCGTTTGTCCCGTTCATTCACGTTCTCTTTCCTGCCGCAGCGATGTCTAAGATTTGATGTTTTACTGGATTCCTGATATTCACAGTACACTCGTGAAATGGTCGTACGCGAAAATCCAAATTTAATCGCTACCTTGGAGATGCTATGTCCCATCTCTCGTGCGCCGACTATAACACCACGTGCAAACTCACTTAAATCTTGATAACCTGCCATTGTAGCAGCAGCAGCCGATCTAGCAACTTCGCCAGACGCTTGTTGTCTTGTATAGACACTGCCGACCTCATCGCGTTACTCTGATTGGTTCCATAACTCTGTTATTTGCATATGCACGCCTATATCAGTTTTTTTTGGCTCTCCAGTGTTATATGAACAAGAAGTGAAGGACGACGGCGTAGGAAAATTGTGGCTTGCTAGGATNGTTTTTTTGGCTCTCCAGTGTTATATGAACAAGAAGTGAAGGACGACGGCGTAGGAAAATTGTGGCTTGCTAGGATTGCTGATTGTACTTGCACAACGGAAATACATGACAGCGAAGGAGGGCAGGGGTGGGGGATCTAGGCGTTTCTTTCTTTCCTAGTAAATTTTTGAAGTCCGTAATATTGTACAGGTGTGTGCTTGTGTGTCGCCTTGTTTAATGATTTTAATTTGGCCAGGCGAGGGCTATTCAAATCCCCGTGAAGCTCTGCCCTTCCTCCTATCCCCGATTTTCACATCGAGGATCTATGTCCATGCTCTTCGCAGTGGTCGTTCTTTAAAAACTGAACAAAAATAATATATTTCAGTTCAGATAAATTTGATCGCAAAACAGAGAAAAATTTACCATTAAAATTTCCTAACTAAAAGTGGTTATTTCATTATTTGAAATGAAATAAGAAAATGGTGATGCCAACTGACTTATAATGAATACGACAGTATTTCACAATAATTAGAACATCTTTACACCCATTCGCCTGTAATAAGTATATTAGCAACTGAACATTCTCAGCAGTTGCATGTGGTGAAGTATTGCAAAGTAAGCTGGTTCTTGCTCAGTACTGTACACACGCGGNTGAACATTCTCAGCAGTTGCATGTGGTGAAGTATTGCAAAGTAAGCTGGTTCTTGCTCAGTACTGTACACACGCGGTGTACGCAGCAGGAACCAGTAACCTTAGTGGAGTCGGGAGAAATAGAATGTACTGCGGCCACTCACGAGAGTGTGGCGAGGCAGCCTTTACATACTTGCTGTAACGTCAAATGTACTACTACGTTTAAGTGACCGATATATTCTTACACAGAAACGATTAAGTGAAGCACAGAGCCAAACACAGCTTACCTTGCAACTGTCCACCACACGCCACTGATTTTCAGTATTTCAATGATGGAGNTGAACATTCTCAGCAGTTGCATGTGGTGAAGTATTGCAAAGTAAGCTGGTTCTTGCTCAGTACTGTACACACGCGGCGTACGCAGCAGGAACCAGTAACCTTAGTGGAGTCGGGAGAAATAGAATGTACTGCGGCCACTCACGAGAGTGTGGCGAGGCAGCCTTTACATACTTGCTGTAACGTCAAATGTACTACTACGTTTAAGTGACCGCTATATGCTTACACAGAAACGATTAAGTGTAGCACAGAGCCAAACACAGCTTACCTTGCAACTGTCCACCACACGCCACTGATTTTCAGTATTTCAATGATGGAGNAAGCACAGAGCCAAACACAGCTTACCTTGCAACTGTCCACCACACGCCACTGATTTTCAGTATTTCAATGATGGAGGTCAGCACTTTCAGTAAGTACTAATATTCAAATGCAGGACATGTTTCACGTAGCAGACAACACAAGTGTACTTCAGCGTGCGTTAGCTCATCTTGGAACAGTGATTCGTACGTCTAACTAATTGTACTTATTGTAGAGTATTGCAACGAATTCAATTTTTTACTTATTCTCCAAATCATGCAAAATTGATAAATATTCATTCCACTGAAACTTCTAAGCGAGGTTATGGTGTACATATTTCCTATGTTAAACATTGTCTAGGAGCGTACTTCAACTATCACAACCGATACATTTTCGGTGGGTGCGCGACAAGCGAATAACCTTCCCGCTACTGTGGTTCAGGTCGATCGCAGGTGGATCCGAAACACTATTTTGCTAAATGGGGAAAGTAGCGGGTGCTATCGATGATTGTCGAGTTTTCTCAGGGTGATTCCGTCTTCCTCACTACCACGTTGCGAGCATCTATTCTTGTGGAGCTGCATTCCATGTCGCGCTCGAAGGACGATGGCAGAGTACGAGCCCCAAACAAAATGTTTTTTGTCTGTTATTATCGCGTTACTCACTGCTATTTATACTATAGGGGATTGACGTTTAAATGATCACTTCTGTAATAAACCTTTGGAAAATGCCACTGTCTCTACCAGCATATGCATATTTTAACAGGCACACTGACTTGGTTGGTAACGACAAGGAGAATGTTTAACGTTGAAATAGAAATGTTATGTAAACATTTGTAAATACCATGGTAGCAACGGATAGATGACATGTTAAACTTCATGCTCTTACATGCTAAGCAGGGAGGGTTATCGCAGAGTCTTCCCAAATCAGACAATAATTTAAGTCCTTCGTACCAAATGTTATACACCATGCTCTTACATGACAAGCAGGGAAGGTTATCGCAGAGTCTTCCCAAAATCAATTAACATTTAAGTCCTTCCGACTAGATGATACACACCATGAGCTTATTTGCCAAGCAAGGAGGGTTATCTCTGAGTCTTTCCAAATCAATTAACATTTAAAACCTTCCTACGACATGATATACATAACGCTCTTGCATGAGGAGCCAAGAGGATTATGTCAGTGTCTTTCCAAAATAGATTATCATTTAAGTCGTTCCTACAAGATGCTATACATTATGTGCTTGCATGCCAGGCAGGGAGGGTTAACTCAGTATCGTCCAAAAATCAAATTAAAATTTATGTCTTTCCTACGAGATGATATACATTATGCTCTTGCATGCCAAGCTGAGAGGGTCATCTCAGAGTCGTCCCAAAATCAAATCGAAATTTAAGACCTTCCTACGAGATGATAAACATTATGCTCTTGCATGACAAACCAAGAGCGTTATCTCAGAGTCTTCCCAAAATTGATTATCATTTAAGTCGTTGCTACTACATGATATACACCATGTGCTTACATGCCAAGCAAGGAGGGTTATCGCAGAGTCTTCCCGAAATAAATTAAATTTTAAGTCCTTCCTACGAGATGATATACATTACGCTCTTGCATGCNTATCGCAGAGTCTTCCCGAAATAAATTAAATTTTAAGTCCTTCCTACGAGATGATATACATTACGCTCTTGCATGCCAAGCCGAGAGGGTTAACTCAATATCGTCCCAAAATATTCAAAACCCTTCTGGCTTTTCATGCTCTTGCATGAAAAGCCAGCAGGAAGGTTATCTCAGCTTATTCCCAAAATCAACTAACATTTATTACCTTCCTACGAGATGATATACTTCACACTCTTACATGCCAAGCCAGAAGGGTTATCTCAGTGTCTTCCCAAAATCAATTAACATATAAGTCCCTCCTATGAGATTAAATAATTCATGCTCTTGCATGCCAAGCCGAGAGTGTTATCTCAGTGACATCCCAAAAACAATTAACATTTAAGTCGTTCCTACTAGATGATATGCACCATGCACTTACATGGTAAACAGGGAGGGCAATCTCAGAGTCTTCCCAAATACGATTATCATTTAAGTCCTTCCTACGAGATGATATACTTCCCATCTTTCATATTCTGTTATAGCACCAGGCCCTGGCTGGAGTTCGTCTGGAAATTACTGCACTGAAGTGATAGATNTATCGCAGAGTCTTCCCGAAATAAATTAAATTTTAAGTCCTTCCTACGAGATGATATACATTACGCTCTTGCATGCGAAGCCGAGAGGGTTAACTCAATATCGTCCCAAAATATTCAAAACCCTCCTGGCTTTTCATGCTCTTGCATGAAAAGCCAGGAAGGTTATCTCAGTTTATTCCCAAAATCAACTAACATTTATTACCTTCCTACGAGATGATATACTTCACACTCTTACATGCCAAGCCAGAAGGGTTATCTCAGTGTCTTCCCAAAATCAATTAACATATAAGTCCCTCCTATGAGATTAAATAATTAATTCTCTTGCATGCCAAGCCGAGAGTGTTATCTCAGTGACATCCCAAAAACAATTAACATTTAAGTCGTTCCTACTAGATGATATGCACCATGCACTAACATGGTAAACAGGGAGGGCAATCTCAGAGTCTTCCCAAATAAGATTATCATTTAAGTCCTTCCTACGAGATGATATACTTCACATCTTTCATATTCTGTTATAGCACCAGGCCCTGGCTGGAGTTCGTCTGGAAATTACTGCACTGAAGTGATAGATCTGCTCGGCCAGTTTTAGTGATAACGGCGGGGAAGTTTAAGGAGAACCATAGTGACGAACTTCTCATCCAACATAGGTTGTGTCACGTATCGAGTGCGTTCGTACAGTTATGTGAAATGAGCCTCCAAAGAATAATTACGATTTCTGTAGAAACGATTGTTGTGTAGTTGAGCCCGAAATAAGCCATGTACTTTCTTACTCCAATACTTATCCTCGCAGGCTTTACAAAACTGCACATAAGTGTGTATTTGTTAACGCTCAATCTCTCACCAGTGGTGAACACTTTCTCTTAAAGCAGGGTCGACATATTGATGGATTTCGTCAGATCACATTTTACACGCGGTAAAATACTTCTCTAGCCTTTTCAAAAAGGCTATTGGGTTCTCAACCTCATGACCCTTACAAGTAGGCAACTCAACTACTAACAATCTCGATTGGCCTAGCTTAGGCACAAACTGCACTACAGGCTCTGGATGTGATGACAGTGTAGTGCTAGACGTAACTGAAGTTGATTGGGGAGTAACTTTAAGCTACTTAAGAGACTCTTCCAAACCGGGAATACGGTGGTCCATTTCAGATACTATTTCACTTTCAAGACCTCAGCTTGAATTTGAAGATTCTTGTGCGGTTTGTAATTGTACTATGCTGTTACGCAATTCCGCCAATTCTGTTTCAGTTCTAGCGCTAGGAATCTGATATTCTTCGGTAGTGGTGTTAAGATAGGTCGCTACAAGGTATATACGGGTACCACCTCTTGAAGAATTTCATTGATGATTTTAGCTTTGAATGATTTTAACTGCATTTCGGCACGAACAGATTTTAATTCGTTTCGAAAATTATTTGCTTATTCTACCTGCCTACTAATAAGCTCCGAATGTAACCTCGTTGTAATTTCTGATTGCAATTTTTCATGGCTCGCAGCTACTTCTGTTTTCAATTTTTCATGACTCACAGCGACTTCTAATTTCAAATTTCCATGGCTAACAGCTACTTCTAATTGCAATTTAGTTTAACGTGTAGTCATATCGGTGTGTAGTGATTGCATATTCAACTGTAATCGTTGCAACATGGATACTTCTACGCGCAGGGGTTCGTTATTAATTAAATTCTGCGCTATGGGTGCTGTGTCTAACTGCTGCACTGGCGGAGCAATGTAACTTACGGCACACAATACGCTTGTCTCGCTTTGTGAGCGAGTGAGCGGCACAATGCCCATCATTTGCCACGCATTTGTATGTTCTTTCTCAGTGGATACTGTTAAATCTATGGCTGAGGCTTTGTTCTGCATTCCTATATGCGATGAACTGCCTTCCAGCGAACTACACTCACTTCTATGAATTCTTTTATCCATGAAAATACAATTACAATACACTTAATAAAATTATTTTATTATGGCTACCTTAATGGTTGCTTTAGCTATTTATTTAGATTTTCACACGTTCATACAACAGTAATAAAANATTTTATTATGGCTACCTTAATGGTTGCTTTAGCTATTTATTTAGATTTTCACACGTTCATACAACAGTAATAAAAACCAGTTTGTGGCTTTGTTATCTTATAACATAATCCAAAAGGTTTCTATTTCCTTCTGCCTCATATATGGGCNAAAAACCAGTTTGTGGCTTTGTTATCTTATAACATAATCCAAAAGGTTTCTATTTCCTTCTGCCTCATATATGGGCACCATTTCTGTGATGATACGAATACGAAAATAAACTATCACCACCCTTCTAAGCAGTAAAAGCAGTAAAATAAAACTTTTCTATTCAATTATATTATTTCATAGTATTTATATAAATAAATGGGAATACATGTTTGACTGGTCTTTTTATATATATTATTTAATACATTTATACGGAACGCCTCTNATATAAATAAATGGGAATACATGTTTGACTGGTCTTTTTATATATATTATTTAATACATTTATACGGAACGCCTCTTATATCAAAAATAGCTCAAACGTTATCTCAGTAACAAATTGGGTTCTTAAAACAAAAGATCTTGCAACGATTAGATAAAAATTTACAATTACTTTTTTATAAATCTACTGCTTTTAATAATGAAAAAGAGATTAAACAGAAATAAATAATATCTTGAATAACTTGAAACTCCAACTGAGTTTTTTTACCATTTCAATAACCAAACACAATTCACANATATAAATAAATGGGAATACATGTTTGACTGGTCTTTTTATATATATTATTTAATACATTTATACGGAACGCCTCTCATATCAAAAATAGCTCAAACGTTATCTCAGTAACAAATTGGGTTCTTAAAACAAAAGATCTTGCAACGATTAGATAAAAATTTACAATTACTTTTTTTATAAATCTACTGCTTTTAATAATGAAAAAGAGATTAAACAGAAATAAATAATATCTTGAATAACTTGAAACTCCAACTGAGTTTTTTTACCATTTCAATAACCAAACACAATTCACAGACTACTGCTGCTAAAAAAATCAACCGAAGATAATTTATATCACACAGTACATTCTCCACAGTAAATTTAATTAAAATAATCTAACATTTATTTATACGATTAACATAATAATATTCTATTGCTATCTCAACTTATTATGCATTTTGTTTTTTTGACATTTCAGGTCTAAATTAAGTATATTTCAAAACACATTAATACTGCAGACTTACATGGCTCAGGATTTTTTTTGTCGAATTTCATTTNTCCACAGTAAATTTAATTAAAATAATCTAACATTTATTTATACGATTAACATAATAATATTCTATTGCTATCTCAAATTATTATGCATTTTGTTTTTTTGACATTTCAGGTCAAAATTAAGTATATTTCAAAACACATTAATACTGCAGACTTACATGGCTCAGGATTTTTTTTGTCGAATTTCATTTCTGGCAGCCAACCTTTAGGTAGAGTCTTTTTTACTTATGTTGGTGAATTATTATTTTTATTGGCACATTTACCGTGAATAGGGACTCTTGGCATACCTAATATATAACAGTACTTATTAATACCCCATAGTTACATTCGATGTTTGATTGTGTGGGTGACTTGTGACATCCAGCCAGGGTATCCTAGAATCCGTGGTGCCGGAGTGCATATCTCTGAAACCTTTTCCCGAGCTGTATAACTTTGGCACAGAGTAGATGAGTACACAAAGACGAAATGGCGGGGCGGTTCCTTTGACGTGGCTGTACCCATTCTTAGATTGGCTGCGAAAGCATATGGCAACTGGCTTCTTGCATTGTCACCACTCCATTTTAAAACCTTATTTATTCCACATAAGACTAAAGGGAAGAAGCTCGTTTGTATGAACCCATTGCGAAAGCTCATCAGTCGGGGGTGTTACCCCAGCCTTAGAGCGTACATCTCTACAAGAATAATTATTATAACGTAAATAAAAACCTAAAATTTACACAGAGTAGTTGATTTCGACGAACAATCTGAGTTAAAATATAATTAAAATATAGCTACAATTATTTTTACATCACGCGTTAACACTTTTTTTTTTATAAAATATTTGGTGTATGCATTTTAACACCCAATTTATTAATAATTTTGTTCGATTTGTTGGACCAGAAATCATCCTGGAATCTTAACATGTAATTACCACGAAAATAGACACAGTTAAATACACTTTCCTCTTAAAGAATAAAGCTGGTCTTGATATACTGGACGTTTTAAAATCAGCTTTAAATAAAGTTCCGTCGGTTTGTGCTTAACTGATTGCAGTACAAACAGTAAACACTCTCTTAACGCCATTCTTAACATGCAGTGTTTTTATTGGGGTCAAATGAAACTGGTTACTTTTTATTTTATACGCATTTGAATAAGAATCGTGGCTACTGAAATAATTTTGTGTTTGTAACAATCCGTATCCCTACACTGTAAATTTTATTTCGTACTTTTACGAGAAAAATTATTGGGAACACTCTTGTAAAATAAATTGTAGAACTACAAGAATTTATAATGTAACAAACTCAATACGTATTTTAGAAAAATGTGTGTCAACTTCCAGTATTGAAAATCGGTAATTAAATAATTATTTTGTGTTCTCGATTTCAACTGTGATGAATAAATAGAGACACGTAAACAAGAAACAAATTATATTCGTGAAAAAAAAAAGTCTTGCCGACACCGAGGCTCCCAACAACACCTCTCGTATTTCACCCATAATGCCTTAACCACATTTTCTTACAATGCGAACGCCTCTGAGAACAATAATATAACAGTAATATCCACTAAGTTAAGAAAATCATGTCACATCTTGGAAATAATCTGGTTTAATGATTTAGGTAATTAAAAGTCTACAGGTAGATAGCACGTTTGCACAATTTCAGTTTGATGATTGCAGGATATATTGTTTGGGGAATGTTCGCATTTTAACGATTCAAAAAAGAAATATTATGAATATTATTTTTAAAAACGTTTGTAAATGTACGAACAATTCTTCGTTAATTTCACTAGAAAATTTACAGTGTTTTGCTTTTTAAGGTTATACTTATTTTGGTGCGTTGAGGGTAAAGGTTTAGTGTGCAAAGGAAGTTGCGCGCGCACGGTGTAACGAAATTCGACAGTGAATATTGCAATCAAGCAGATAATACATGCAGTTACTTAGCAACCAACATTTAAGGTTACGCGCGTATCGTTGTATAATGAAATTTTGAAAGTGTTTTCAAGTATTTGAGGTTATGCGCGAAAATTCTATTTTAGTCTCGCAAAAGAAGAATAACTTCTAACGCGCGTACATAAGTACGCGCGTACATAAGTACACGCATCACCATTTTTTTTACAATACATAGCTTCTAGCCGTTAGGTTTGTAGCAAAGTTAATTTGAGTGTGCACATTAAGGATACGTAACGGGCAGAAAGAAGAGACTAACAACGACCTTGGTTAGTAAAGCACCCAATTAACCGTGAACTAGCTATATCTCAGTTGCCCTGGCCACTGCAGTGCAGATCCCTGCGGTCTGTCTGCTTACGTGAACGTGCATCCTTTGACGATGTCCTTGAGCAAGGACCTCAGTCTGTAATTGGTTGTTACCAGTGGTTCCAGCTTCTCCCGCTACACACTCACGACTCACAAAATACGAGTCAGTGTATAGAAACTGAGTGAGATGCATATTTGAGGCTTATATCTGACCTTCGCCCATACACGCTGAATCCACGACGCCTTGGTTACAAAACAACCAAGGTTTTTCTCTAACTGACATCTGTTTACTCATTATAAGAGATATTTGTTTTAGAATAAAAAAAGGTCAACTATGTGTTAACAGAAATTGCAAATAACTATACTTGAGGTTGGTTCCACATCTAAGGAGCCACCCGCTGTACGAATCTATGCAATCATCGCAGATGTCTACTTATGGCGGCACCACAAAGTTTCGCAGCCAATAAAACGTCGTTGTTTTTCTACGAGAAATGGTCGCAAGTGGTTTGCTTCTGATTATGATGGAATATTTTGTTTATTTAAGAGAGAAAAAATTGCTGTTAACCCTTGATGGAAGACATTAAACGTGTGTGTCTAGGGACTCAGCTCTACGTCTCGAACTCTGGTCCCAAAAAGTAATTTACTTTGATAAGTGTGATATAGTTTACGTCACAATTAGTGCACAAACATAACTATAAGTAACAAAACTGATACCGTTAAGTGAGGTTCATCATTTCGTTTCCTACAAATTATGGTCAAAATTCGATATAAATAACTGCACATCACTGCAAAAATTAACGTAGGCAATATTACACTACAACTCAGGGACCTACAAGTTTAATTTAATTGCCATGTTGATTTATCAAATGATTTGATCTAGCAGCGATGTAAATATGTAAACTTTCTTTCATTTGCATTATTTCAGCGTAAAATTCAAATGTCATCTCGGAAGGTTCTGCGCAATAGTCTCACAGCGTAGGGATATGTTCCGTGTATGTATATATATATATATATATATATATATATATATATATGTATATATATATATATATATATATCACAAATTACGTTTTTGATATCCAGACTGAAGAGTTTTTACTCGTCAAGTTCGAGTACCATACAGACTGGACGAACTATTTTGCAAAGACCCCAATACGTCAATACGTAGTAGATTGTCTCATCGTACGTCTGACGAAGAAATATTCTGCCTTCGCCACGACTTAAATAAAGGGGGATTGCAGTTCGAATCCTGAAGACAATTCACGACGACGAATAAATTTCTGTGGATATTCACATAGCTTCTCCGACGGTGCTCGCGATGGCCAATACCTAATTGACGACTGCAAGCAGTGAGAGACTGCTCTCCCGAATCCAGCCAAGGCCAATCACCTTAAGAAGCTATAAATCGTCGTAGCTGTCATCATGTCACGAAGATGGTTGACATTTTTGCAAAACAATATTTATCACTCATAATCAAACCTGTGTTTCTGGAGACAATTTATGTAATCGAAGTATAAGACTAAATATATAGGTTGTCCACAAATAAGACCGACACACTCCGCTAGGTGATTCCTCATCAAAAATATACATAGGAAACATATACCGACCTATATATAGCCTATTATATAAAGCCTATGTCTATTCGAGAAGGGTGTTACCACACTTGAATGTGTGGCTAAAGCAGATGTGTTTTTCTAGTAATTAGCAAGAATGAAACATATATATCCAATTTTATGGATAATGTATTATTGAACAAGGAGATGCAAACGATAAAAAAATTGTGTTTAGAGATATAAAACTTTTTCCATAAAACTGAAGGAGGGGGGGGGGGACCCCACCTGTACATTAAAAATTGTAACTGCCCAATATATTTTGTTGTTCCCTGCAGAGTGTTAATTTACCGCACATGGTGAACAAAAAGGCCGTGTAATATTTTTATGGTAAAAGCTGCCGTTTTCGAGAAATTAGTGCATAATGAATTTACATATTTGCAATGTTAGATCATAATGCATTAGTTTTTCGAAAGCGGCATTTGGCGTCAAAACACAATACCATCTCTTTGTTTACAGTGTACGTAGATGAGTAATCCACAGGAAATAACAAATAATATTGGACACTTGCATTGTTTTATCAACAAATATGGTACTAACCCATCCTTTTTTATGGACAGGTGTTGATATACGCTGAAATTTTTTTTTATGGTTTACACTTAGTCGTTTAATAATTAATTATCCAGACGCTGAAATATTTTACTTTCATTCTCACTATGTAAGTATGTGTAACTAGCAAAAACCTTCTGCTTGAGCTGGTGGTTATACCCTTCCGGTATAGACTTAAACTTTACAAGATATATACATATACATACATATATATATACATATAAACATACATATATACATACATATATACACTGAAGAGCAAAAAAAAAACTAGTACACCTGCCTAATATCATGTAGGGTCCCCGAGCACGCAGAAGTTCCGCAAGACAACGTGGCATGGGCTCGACTAATGTCTGAAGGTATGCAGAAGGCAATTCACACCATTAATCCTGCAGGGCAGTCCACAAATCCAATCTGCGCCAATTTGAGAGAGGGTTGCATGTCTGTCACATTTAATGATTCTCGTCAGTCGTCGTTTGTCCCGTTCGTTCACGATCTTTTTCCGGCCGCAGCGATGTCGAAGATGTGACGTTTTACCGGATTCCCGATATTCACGGTACACTCGTGAAATTAACGTACGCGAACATCCAAATGTTATCGCTACCTCGGAGATGCTATGTTCCATCTCTCGTGCGCCGACTATAACACCACCTTCAAACTCACTTAAATCTTGATAACCTGCCATTGTAGCAGCAATAACCGATCTAGCTGCCGAACTCATCGCGTTACTCTGATTGGTTACATACCTCCGTTATTTGCATACGCACGCCTATACCATTTTTTTGGCTCTTCAGTGTATATACATACATATATATATATAAATACTAAAATATATATACATATATCCATACATAAATAAATATTCATATATACATACATATATCAATAAATAAAAATATATATTCATATGTACATATATATACATTTATATACATGTACATATATAAACATATATACATAAACACATTCATATATATAGATATTAATATATATACATATGTATACATACACATATATAACCATATGTATACATACACATATATACATATGTATACATATATACATATGTTTACATATAAATGAATACAAACATATATTAACATATGTACATATATACACAAACATATATACATATACATATTTATACATATATATTCATATATACAGATATACATATTTATACATACATATACATAAAATTATATATATATATACATAAACATATACATATATATACATAAATACATACATATATACATATATATACCAAAATATATACATATAAATATATACATAAACATACACATAAACATAAACATATACCCATATACATAAACATATACANAATATATACATATAAATATATACATAAACATACACATAAACATAAACATATACCCATATACATAAACATATACATAAACATATACATATATATACACATATATACATAAACATATACATATATACACACTTATATACATATNTATATTAACATATGTACATATATACACAAACATATATACATATACATATTTATACATATATATTCATATATACAGACATACATATTTATACATACATATACATAAACATATACATATATATACATAAATACATACATATATACATATATATACCGAAATATATACATATAAATATATACATAAACATACACATAAACATAAACATATACCCATATACATAAACATATACATATATATACACATATATACATAAACATATACATATATACACACTTATATACATATATTTATAAACAAATATACATATATACATGCATATATATACACGTATTTTTTATGAGGAATTATATACTGGAATTAGTCACTTAAGTAAAAAGTTCAGTTACGCTGATAAATTAGANTATACATATAAATATATACATAAACATACACATAAACATAAACATATACCCATATACATAAACATATACATATATATACACATATATACATAAACATATACATATATACACACTTATATACATATATTTATAAACAAATATACATATATACATGCATATATATACGTATTTTTTATGAGGAATTATATACTGGAATTAGTCACTTAAGTAAAAAGTTCAGTTACGCTGATAAATTAGAGACGAAGCTAATATTTTTACATTTTATTAGAAGAAGGTTTTTTCAAGCCATCAAAATACTTGTATTTATCGAGTGAAACAAATATGCCATGTCAATTCACCCATTTTTTAAAGGCAAATTTTGTCGATCTGATAAACCGAGTCGGTTTATTTAAAGGTTTGTTTTGTACAACTAACAAAATCGAATTATTTAGTTCACATTTTGGTTAGGCAACAAAATATTTTTTAAGAACCCACTGTTAAAAGTTTTTCAGTCAATTTTATAATCTGCAAAGGAAGTAGCAGTATGGAACATTTACCAAATCAGGCTGCATATATAGAACTGCTGCTATAAAATTTTGTACCTATGCAAACCGGCTTCGATTCCCGACGGGGTCACTCCCAGATTTTTGCATGTGGGAATCGTGCCAGACGACGCCCTGGTATGCGGGTTTTCTCGGAGATCTCCCGTTTCTTCAGCCCCCTCATTCCGGCGCTGCTCCAAACTCACCTCGCTTCACCCTCTTCGGCTGTCACTATTCACTCACTACCATAAAACTGCCAAAAAGAGCTGCCAGTTCGTGATTTCTCAATATACCCGCACAATCACGTGATAAATTTGTGAACATTTTCTTATAGTGCATGTGCACATTTATTCGGCCACATATACACTGTTCACCGTAAAGTGAGCACTTTTGAGGCCCTAGTTACTTTTCCTTTCTGCCATATTTTATCCTTTAATCACATTTTAAAATAAATGTTGCTGTGCAAGTAATAAACAAAGTGTGTATATTCCACCGCTCTCAGAAATTAAGAACTAAGGCTAAAATAAAATATATTAAATTATTTATTCTAAGAGAATGAGCTTTCAAATTGCTCACTTTACCGTGAATGGCCTATAAAAAAAAAGGTATTGAACTACGTATATCAAACTAACAACATTCATAGCAATACAGGCAAAAGCAAGGCGGGGACCTGCACTAACACTGGAATATGAGCACAATGGGGTGAAAGGCCCTTGTTGAAGGGAGGCCGGAGGCGAGCGAAGGCTTGTGAAAGACGAGCCCAGAGCTCCTCATGTAGAAGACGTCGTCGGCCGCCGACAGGCGGCGAGACGTCCCGCCGTCGTGAATTATTCACGACAGCCATGCTTGTCCCCGCGCTAATGTGCGGCGAGCATAATGCACGACGGTACATAGGCAAAACACACACACACTGTCCCGGGCCCTTCGGCGGCGCCTCGCCTGCGGCGATTGATTCGTCTCCGCGTCGCCGGCAAATGGATACTCGTATATTCTCATCGCTGCAGATGTAAATAAATGTACCCTGGTCCCGTCAACCGACCTCCGTTACGTACTCCTGTTACTGTGGGCCAACGACGTAGACTGGAGATGAGGTCCGATTCATTTTCCTCTTCTGCTGACACAATAATTGCGGCGAGAACTGCGGAAGTCATGCGCGTGTTCATACAACGATTTTCTGTTTTTTTACTTGCACTTTCGTATTTGCAACGAAACCTTATTTTCACAAAAATAATATCGTGTGAAACTCGATTTTTTCGTTCTTGCTTTACAAGTCTTTCAGATGAAGTGAGTGAAGAGATTTCGACGGCTATTAACAGCGAGGTCTTCAGAGCCGATTTCAGATGAAGTGTTCATACATCTTTTATCACTGAGTTATACAAACAACGTGCTAATTTTTACCGAACAGTTCTATTTATACTACGATATAAATAAATCACACGCGATATTATACAACGTGTTTCAAAAGATTACCGAAAAACTTAAGTAACATAAAGTGGGGACGGAATACAGAAACTTTCGACTAGGAGCCCCAGGTCTCCAAAATGATCCTGAGTTAGTATATGGCGTTGATTGGAAGGACCGTTTGTACACTGTGACGATGTCCAATGTTACACAGAGGCATTGGTTTGCTTACAGCAATAGAGTAGACTGTGACCTTGTGTTTTTTCACGTAATACACGGGTAATTCGTTATTTAATTTGGGTACTTGGGCTTGGTAGTTGTGAGCGCAGATACATATCCGTTGTTTACGTTCCGTATTACGTTAGGGTTAACTGGGGTAGCACATTTTGATGCCGAAGTGCGGAACTTCCTGGATCGCACGTCTCCTGGACGATGGATTGGAAGAGGAGCTTCACTTGCATGGCTGACCGGTTCATCAGCCTTGACGCCCCTTGATTACTTCTTTTGGGAGCATATAAAATATTTTGTGCATGAAACACCAGTGGACGATACAGAAACACCAGTAGCCCGGATGATTGCAGCATCCAACGTGATTTCTCAAATTCCTGGGGTATTCGAGAGAGTGCGCTAAAGTTCCCTTCGACACNAAGAGGAGCTTCACTTGCATGGCTGACCGGTTCATCAGCCTTGACGCCCCTTGATTACTTCTTTTGGGAGCATATACAATATTTTGGGCATGAAACACCAGTGGACGATACAGAAACACCAGTAGCCCGAATGATTGCAGCATCCAACGTGATTTCTCAAATTCCTGGGGTATTCGAGAGAGTGCGCTAAAGTTCCCTTCGACACNAATGATTGCAGCATCCAACGTGATTTCTCAAATTCCTGGGGTATTCGAGAGAGTGCGCTAAAGTTCCCTTCGACACACGTTGTAATGCCTGCATTGCAAGTGGTGGTCGTCAATTTGAAAAACCTGTAAGCCCAAGTACGTAACTGTATCCTGTGCATAATAAATCGTGTACAACTTAACAGCATTTCATTGGTATGTAGTCAAACATATATGCCAGATCCTTGCAACCAACGTCTTATACTGACGCAGGATCACTTTGAAGACCACGGGTTCCCAATCGAAAATTGCTCTATTCTCTTCCTCTTTATGCTCCTTAAGTTAGTCGGTACTCTTTTGAAATACGTTATATATTTTACTGTAAAATCTGGGGTTCGTTCTGAAACCAGACACAAACAAATGGAAATTCACACTTTAAACTCTTGATTTAGACAATTCTGATGACAATTCTCAAGTTTGTGTTGAGGAAATTTGGAAAAGACGGAAATATTAGTTCAAGGCTCCAGCTTCACGTCATTTGACCCCCGCCAGCGGTAAAGAGTTAACTGTTTAGCGACTTTCAGCTCTCGCAGANAGGCTCCAGCTTCACGTCATTTGACCCCCGCCAGCGGTAAAGAGTTAACTGTTTAGCGACTTTCAGCTCTCGCAGACCAACTTGTATTGTAAATGCCTGGCTTCTAGAAATCAATATGTAGTTAGGTCAACGGAGAGTCGACTCTCATGTCAAAGTCCCCGCACATGATGATTTTAATTTGTGCGAGTACCAACATAACGGTAAAAGCAATTGTTGTTGGCATTTATAATGNTCCCCGCACATGATGATTTTAATTTGTGCGAGTACCAACATAACGGTAAAAGCAATTGTTGTTGGCATTTATAATGCGGTATCATCTGTACACGCAAGAAAATTATGTGAAGAGCAGTATTTCCGTCGTGTTGCATGCAGCTGTGACCATATAACATTAGTAACGGAAAATATCTAAACAATATTATGGAGTCCTGTACTGTTGTTTCGCATGTTTCCAGCTACTGTATTTTCAGATAAAGCAGTATGTAAAGCCAGTTATAGCTATTTCGGAGGCTTCCAAAATAATGTTTCTATTATGCAAAATATCCTTGAAGTCTGGCGGCAACCATAGCTTGAAAACGTCACTTGCTAAAACCTAATTATCTTNCTATTATGCAAAATATCCTTGAAGTCTGGCGGCAACCATAGCTTGAAAACGTCACTTGCTAAAACCTAATTATCTTTCCATTAAAGATTCATCAATAAGTGTCAAAGTTTTCATTATTCAATTGAAGACATAACCTAATTTAATACATAACACTAATAGGATTTTAAGTTATAACACCTATGTAAATAAGCGCTTTGAGTTATTTAAACATTTCCTATAACCTTGTTTTAATGCAAATATAAAATATTTAAGTTAGTGAAAGTATTTTACGTACTGTTTTGCAATACACTGGNGTAACCTTGTTTTAATGCAAATATAAAATATTTAAGTTAGTGAAAGTATTTTACGTACTGTTTTGCAATACACTGGTAAATTAAAATATCCAGCTGACAAACGATATATTATAATAGTGAGGTGCCGAATCCGAAAAGAAAAATTGCACTCACGCTTAGAACAGTTTGTCCTCTTGTTGCACTACCCGACGAACTTGCAGCTCACTCAGAAATTACGCGCGTGCAAAAAATTATTTGGTGATAAAAACAATACAATTATCTGGCTACACCTAAAACCAGAAACTGGAAATTTTTCAGTTCTTAGGCCTCCTTCTATGCTCCTTGGTTAGGTTTCTTCTATAGCTTTATTGATATTCAGTGGCTCTAGCCACAGAATAAAGATGAGGTAGGCCGGTTTTTCGCATGTACCTTATTACATTGACGTACCTCATAGCAATTATGATATATTCCATAAATTAAAGTTAGTAATAGTATTTTATTGACATAAAATGGTAGATATTTTGAAAATACTAAAGTAAAGAACGCTTCTCACTGTCGAGGGGGCCGCGGTAGCGCAGCTGCTAGAGCTCACCTCTCACCAAGACGAACGGGTTAGATTCACGAATTTTCACCCGTGGGAATCGTGCCGCACGACGCCCCTGGTCAGCGGGTTTTCTCAGGGATCTACCCATTTCCCCTTTTCATTCCGGCGCTGCTTCTTAACTCATCTCATTCACCCTCATCGGCTCTCGAGACCTCCATGTTACGGCTCCCGCCTACCTGCTGCTTGGACTGCGTTGCAGTGTTTGAAATACACTTAAGACTGGGACTGTTGAGTACATTCGAAATGTCACGCACGTTACGAACACCATTTGATAGTACTCCAAAACGGATATAAAACGGGTTATTCATATCGCTGTAGTTCAAAATATACATATCAGCTACATACAAAACTATTCAANAAAACGGATATAAAACGGGTTATTCATATCGCTGTAGTTCAAAATATACATATCAGCTACATACAAAACTATTCAAAGTCCTTGCTCTAACCTTCCTACAGACTTTTCCACCAATGAAATAATAGGGCCACCGCGGAGAGTCCCTTAGATACACGCAGTGCGGCTAGAACAATGCACGCCAGTTCAGAGCCTTGCGCTTAACGGTGACGGCGCACTTGATGTGCTTGACAGTGTCGTCCTTATCGCTCCGGCTCTTCTAAGCCTCAAACGCGGAAGAAAGTTCTGGTAGGCGGGAGCCTACATGGCCCCCAAGATATTTTTCTTTCGTGTTCGAGGTACAGCGATAAGGGCGACAATAACACGCCCAAGGCGCTGAACCTGCGAGCAGTGCTTCAGCTGTTATGCTTTTATGTAATGTAATTTCGATAAATGTAACGTGTAAATCATCATAACGATATTTATTGTATATTATACACTCCTTGTGATCTTAATTATTCGACGTAAATGTATGAAACACACTAATGCAATAAATGTGTATTTGCAGTGCCATCTACTACCCGTTCTTTCGAACTATCTTAAATGAGTTACTGAACTGTACACAATACTACAAATATTTTTTTGTAAACTAGATGGCCACGTTTCGTTAACCTGTCTCCTCACTTACAGTCCCACCCAGGTGAACGGGGTTCGATTCCCGGTGAAGTCCCGGATTTTCACACGTGGAAAACGCGGCGGACGTTGCCGTTGCCCAGCGTGTTTTCTCCCAATATTTCATTCCACCATTCCTCAATCTTCACCTCGTTTCACCCTCACAAGCGCATGGCGTTCAACCCCTCAACTCAACTCTCTACAAGCATTTACCCACTGCCCTTGCAAATTCTCGTCTTAGAGGAAAGTGTAGAGCTGGACATTCATAGTGTTTATATTATTACAGCCACATATAGCACGGTATGGCATATTTCTTTCCACTAGAAACAGCGTCCTCCACAGCGTGCATTGTACTTGCTTCGTAAGCAGCTGAGCACAGTGACTCGACTGTGACGTCATCAAATGCCCGCCATCCCCCATTAGTTAGCAGGCGCGCCTACCTCCGCTATTCGTAGTGGCATGTTTTTAATCACGTGGTTGTAGCATAACAACATAAACACGCTAGTATCAACCAGCCTACTCTATATACAGGTTGACTTACCAACGCCGTATCGATTTTTCAGTTCTTTTTACCCCAAATTGTAAAGCAACGTTTGATTTTAACATTTTATTTAAGCGATATATATCTTAATATGGTTTGTAAAATAAGTAATGTAATAGTGTTTGTTATCATTTCAAAGTACAATTATTTTCAAGTTTATGGTAATATAACTACGTTTATTGAAAAAAAAGGCGCACTGCAGGCCCACAGTTAGATCAATTATGACAACGTAAAACAAAACCTTTTAACTAACATATTCACTAGGTTGCAAACGCAGTGTCAAAAGACGCTATAAGTCGCAAGTATAAACTCTGGTNCCTTTTAACTAACATATTCACTAGGTTGCAAACGCAGTGTCAAAAGACGCTATAAGTCGCAAGTATAAACTCTGGTGAATATATGATAAATGCAGGAAGGCCGAGATCAAACTACCTTAATTCCCTCGCGATGTCAACGCAGTGACACCCATGTTTGCGCTTGGAACCAGGCCACGTCACCGTGACTGCATCTATTCAAAGCATGGTCGCTTGTTTGTTAGTCATCAGCGGGGGACGTGAGACGATTGTGTGTGGGTTTATTATTGTTAGCGGGTCAATTCAAGGCCCGTCCCCCTATAAATGCTTTTCAGTTTTCACGTGCTAAAATTAACTAGCGGATTTAGCTTCCATGGCTTCCCTCGGATCCAAATCAGCGCCTATAGTATGGCATTGAAAACTAGCCTGGGGCATTCGTAACGTGAGTTTAAACATGTGTCACAGTATTAAATAAAATCAAATTAAAAGATTATCATTTATTTGCTGCGTACACTTTCAAAGAGGTACGNCATGTGTCACAGTATTAAATAAAATCAAATTAAAAGATTATCATTTATTTGCTGCGTACACTTTCAAAGAGGTACGATTGGACGCTTTCTGACGTCACGGAAAACATATTTCCCGTAGTTAAAAAATCACACTTTCAACGTGTTCGAACATANATTGGACGCTTTCTGACGTCACGGAAAACATATTTCCCGTAGTTAAAAAATCACACTTTCAACGTGTTCGAACATACCAATATTATCTCAAAATACTTTACATTCTAAAACTGGAAATTACTTATTTGGTATTGCGGAGCTTGTAAAAAAATACATTTTACCTAGTGCATTCCAGAATGAAATCTGTAAAACTCAGTCCTTTATCGTACAATCACTTGTTACTTCTATAAATAATGTGTTAATATTACGAATTTTTCTTCGTCATTTTACAGTGTAAGCAAATGAAAATAGCACTGAAAGCGTTATAAAATATACAGGAGACTCAACTTCTACTATTAACTTTTATCAACAGTAAAATGTAATTTATGTTGTAAATTTTAAGCTGTTTCAGATCTCGTGTCTTACTATCGTGACTGTAGTATTGAATATCACAGCAGGAACGAAGCCGTTACAACATTTCTCCGAATTCTTGAAGTTAGTTTCATGGTCAGACGCAAGATGGCATTGTAATCACTTACATATGTTCCCTTTGTACAATTGATTTGACACCAAACGTTACCATCTAACAATACGTACCGTAACCCCAAGTCAACTGTACGCCGTTGTGCGGGCGGACAAGTAACTATGGAAGAAACTCATCGGTCCCTAAGGCAGTCAAGCATGTGCCACTGGTGTGTGTGAGACAAAAAAAGGGCTATGTTTGCCTTTCGCGAAAGAAGTAATTGCGATGTCTTACATGGTTACTGTTACGTCCAAGCACACGGCGTCACGAACATAATGGAGGCAATTACATAGGTTCTTGTTACAAGCAAAGTACGCAACTCGTTCTAAAAATATGAAGAATTTTTGTGGTGACTTCGTAAATTATTGTGTGTGTTATTTACAGTAAATAATTATATGAATGCTTAGTTTAAATTAGTATTTGAAATGAGTATTACTTAATCATTATTAGAGAAAATAAATAAAGTTACAGCCAGTCATCGCGTAACTAGGATTAAATAATAGCAGTGCTTATAATACCTCTTGTTTTATTTTATCCGAGAGTAACCTGTAAGCTAGTTTAAAATAAATGTTTGTACAGGGAACGTAATGAAGAACTGCTGAATGTAGTAAGCTACATTCGGCATCCTCGTGGAAAATTGAAAACGGCGCGGAAAATGCAACCTCAATACTGCCAGAAAGCGAGATATGCTCCACATCACTGCAGAGTGCATCACACTTTTCATATGAGGGTCATCGTCTGCCAAGACCTGGGATAGAGCTGAGGGCCTCATATGTGCGTGTCCTAGGGGTACGTACAAAGTTGTATGTGGTCCAGTTGGAGAGAAGAACTACTTATATTTTAAAGGCAGTGACATTTCGCGAAAATATTTTGGTGCAAGGTATATTAGCGAGCAATATAATCGTTTTATCATACTTGATTGGTTCAATTTTGTTTTGCCACAAGTTGAATTGTTTGCCGCCAATCACGGAAGTTAACAGCCACAATTACCAAATTCCCAGCAGCCCGGTCAAGTACGGAATCGGCTGTGGTGAAGACAACAGCAAATGCAAATGCAAAAAAAAAGAAAATTACTGGCGTGCACACAAAGAATTTACGTCTACCATGTCCTCAAAACTGCTTCGGGATAACTCACTGGCTGTAAACTTATATACTACGCATTTCAAAAACTTTGTACCAAAAATATTTATTCAATGTTCAGCTTTATGTATAGTGTAATCCGTATATGTATTTAAAATGAATGTCTTGGTTATATTCGAATATAAATCGACTTTGTCTTAGAGTCCAATTAAAATTAGTAGTATTCTTGCAAAACTCGAGATGTGAGTCTTAGGTTTTTCACATTAATCTTTGAATAATTTACGGTGAACATGTTGGGAATCACACGAAAGCTTTTCAGATACATACTAAGATTTTGGCAATACTGTAGGAACAGCTGAAAATGGAATAAAATTGTTATACACCAAATTGTGAAAATAGTTCGTATTTATGTTACACTTGACTTGACTACATACTTGATATAAAATTATGCACATATCCTAAGGACTCTAAAATAATTTAACTTGTATTCGACTTAAAGATTTATTTCTTAAAATGCTAATATTTCTAACAATTTTAGAGGGACAACTGAAAACAGAGTAAACGTTTGCAAACAGAATTTTTATACGAGGGTTATTCGGAAAGTATGGTCCAAATCGCCGTAGCTAATAGAATATCGCAGGAAAATTGTAACGCGCATGTGCACCGACTCCCGGCATGCCTTGCTCGTCAAATGAGGCCATTCACATTAGTATTGTTGCAGTGTGCTGTTTACAGTGTCAGTTCAAAATGTTTAAAACAATTGATCAGCCCGCCGACTGTTAAATACGGTCAGTGATTCGGTTTTTGACAGCAAGGAACGTTTCAGCAGCGGAAGTTCATCGACAGATAAGTCAAGTGTATGGCCTCAATGCGATAAGTGACAGCAAAGTGCGTAAGTGGGTGAGAGTTTTAAAGGATGCACGGGAAAATCCCCATGATGAACCGCGATCAGGCCGACCATCAGTGATCACAGAAGATTTGGTCAATGCCGTAGACGAAAAGATTCGTGAAAACCGGCGATTCACAATTTCAACTTTAGCATTGGAATTTCCGAATGTGGGTACAAGAACTTTGCACAAAATTATCTCTGAAAATTTGCAATTTCACAAATTGTGCGCACGTTGGGTTCCCAGGCTGCTTACTGAGGAACACAAAATGAAAATAATGACTTGTGCTCTGGATTTTTTGGACAGATATGATACCTGACAAATGCTGAAGTTTGGAAGTAGGTATTGATTGTGCTCTGCGGCGTGAGGCACCAGCACATGATGCTAGCCCTCAGTGATAGGGCGTAGGAATACGTCGACACTGTTGTCTCTAGGTCCAATTTACTAATAAATTACACTTTATTTGTGAGTTCACATAATCGAGTTTTATTGTTGCTTGAACAGGTTAACTGGTACATGAACTCACGAGACAAACTCCCCTCCCCTTTTTCTATGTAGGCTACGTATGGTTTGACGCCACGATTGGCGTGGGGGGGGGGGGGGAAGATTCTTCACACTTGGTGTAGAACTACTTATCTGACACTGCTGCGCTGTCTTCCCTCGGCTGGCGGTGGGGCGTCCCGACGCCTGCTCTCGGAACCCCTCCTCCCGGGTCCACTCAGCACTCTTCGTTTGACGAAGTCGGACTGGCTTTTCTCGGATTCTTCCCGCCGCACGTCCCGCTTGACGGCCTCCGACTGAGGTCCACGTCTTGATGCATTTGGCGAACTCGTTTTCTCTCGGCTCCCGGTACACCCTTCTCGTTTGACGAAGTCTGACTGACTTTTCTCGGATTCTTCCCGCCGCACGTCCCGCTTGACGGCCTCCGACTGAGGTCGACGTCGTGATGCATTCTCGATCCTCGACTGACTCCGGCTGACTGACTGACTGCTCGATCCGCGACTGACTGATTCGACGTCTCTCAACTGACTGCCCTGTTGCTCCCCCCTTCGTGTGGTTTTGTAGCGTCCATCACCATATTCAACTTCCCCCGTCTCTGCACGTGGTCCGGGGTGCTTGTCGTCCCCCCGGGTCATAAAACACGTGGCCGCTGCTCGTGTGGTCCGCAGCCGGCCTGGCGTCGTCCCTTGGTTCTGGCCTGGAAGTTTATTGTCCCGTTCTGCACGCACGTCCGCTAAAAGCTCTCATGGTTTATTGCGGTACAAGCCCGGGACAGACGCAGCTGGTGGTGGGATCTCGGTGTCCCTTGGGCAGCTGCAAAATGCAGCTGTGTCCGCGCCCTGGTGCCTTCCGTTGTCTCCGGATGTCGTCTGCACGTGCAGGAACAGTTGCACGTGCAGAAACCTTTGGTAGCGTGCCTTTGCAGCTGCGAGGCTCCTGGCGTCCCTCTTCCGGCACGTCCACAAAACCCTTAATCCTTATTGCGGTCGTCCGCCTGCGAGCTTCGCCAGAGCGTGTGTTCTGACGAATAAAATATAGGGACGCAGAATGCGTCAAACTCCCCACCGCTCTCTTCGTCGGGGGCACGCTCTGGCATTTCTTCCTCTTATGGTTGTCCTCTGGGCTCATCGCGGTTCTGTGCGCGCGCGCGGCGCTGCGCTTGTGCTGCTGGGAGGCAGCGAAAGCAGCTGTGGCGGCCTTCTGCTTCTGACCTCGTTAGGGGTGTGGAGGGGCGGTCCCCCTCCATACTATGTCGCGTGGCCCTGGCAGTGCATCTGAGGGAAAGTTAGGGCTTCTGCATCACAAACCAGTTTGTGAGGGGCACACCCTCTTACAATTTTAGAACATCGCAGACCCGCAAATCCTAGGCAATGCTGGGGGGGGGGGGGAGTTGTCTCACACTTTGAAAATTGACAAAAAGTACAAACAAAATAAACCCTGGTCACATAGATTATTCACAATCTCCCTACACATTAACATTGCACGATAACTATTTACAAGCCCTTACACACTAATACTTATCAAACAACTTATTCACAATCTCCCTACACCCTAACATTACACGATAACTATTTACAAGTCCTTACACACTAACACTTATCACACAACTTATTCACAATCTCTGGCGAGCTAAAATCACGCGAATGTAAACGTCTTTGGATACTGCGGCACCGCTACTTTACCGCATAAAACCACTACATACCTTAAGAATTTCTTACTAAAACTCTAGGCTAAAGATTTCAAAAAGACCGTAAAAATTTTTGCAACTTGTAGAAATTTTCTTCAAAAATTTTATTTCAGAACTTTAAAATCACCGGTTAACCTATAAATGGGTCACTTACAAATACTCTAAGTTATCTCGGACCTTTTACATATCATAACCTTTCGTTCTACCCAACTCGCGCCATTGGAATAAAACATTTAATTTTCCCTATACACTACCTGTTATCACCGCGCGTCTCGCATCTCAGTGTCGTCACACGAGATATATTCGCCACAAGCGGCCCACTCATACAACAAGAAAGTATTATAAAATTACAGCCGACGTCATAAGCCATGCCAATTGAGAAATTAACTAACTCAACTATGGTTCTCTACCNGTGAGGCACCAGCACATGATGCTAGCCCTCAGTGATAGGGCGTAGGAATACGTCGACACTGTTGTCTCTAGGTACATTTTACTAATTAACATTCACTTTATACGGGTGTTCGCATAATCGAGTTTTATTGTTGCTTGAACAGGTTAACTGGTACATGAACTCACGAGACAAAACTCTCCTCCCCTTTTCCTATGTAGGCTACATATGGTTTGACGCCGCGACTGGCATCGTTAGTGGGGGAGGGGGGGAAGATTCTTCGCACTTGGTGTAGAACTACTTATCTGACACTGCAGCACTGAATTCCCTCGGCTGGCGG